>JAQFXM010002357.1:0-25220 GCA_034693345.1 Entomobrya multifasciata
TATGTAGTAAAGGCTATTTATTTAAATTGACTAAAAGATTATTGTTCCTGATGATCCACTATCTGGTGTAAGCCAACAAAAAGCTCATATGAATGCATCCATTTATTCGAAAGATAAGTCCAGTAAAAAGGACTTCTGTTCTGTCTCTGTTTGACCATCACATAATAACATGCGGAAACAGCCGGTCTATGTATATTTTAATCATATCAAACAACATGATCACAAGAAAAATACACATGTGCATTGCATTGCACAGTCTGTGTACTTATGTTGTTTCATGGACTTTGGTAATAAAATATTTTATTAATCTCCTTTATTTCTCCATGTTCAATTCATACACAATCAATGCTTTCACACACAAAATAGCCATAAGGGTATTTTTAGGCAAACTCAACATTATATTACTCTTTCATGTGAACAACGTGTAGTACTAAGAAAGAACGTCCTTTTAATAAAATATTCCTTTTTGTGCTGGTACTTGTGTATCAATAAACAACAAAAGGCACCAAGCAGTACTCGGCCCCGTCTCTAAAAGCAATATCAGCGTCATGAGTTTTGTTGAGAGTTCCTTATTTGGGTCGGTAAAAAAGGGTCCTTTATCTCTGCCAGCCAAATGGTGGCTCAACTTCTTCGGTATAAAGTTGCTGTGCTGCTGTTGTAATAACTGCAATTGTGTGAATGTAGTGGTTTGTCTGCTTGGCAGCATCTGGTGTGAGTGCGGTGGTGTGGGAACAACCTTGGACCCTCAAAAATGAATGAAAGCAGTTCATAGATTTTCAAGTCCTACTATCCCTACATTTTGATGCTACTTCAAAAATCATTTCATACATCTTATAATATAATATCTATTTTTTAAAGCTCGATGCACAACTTTTTCGTGTGTAAGTACAATCTGTTCACAGCAGTCGTTCTTTCCTCTCTTGAATTTAAAGATATACAGGCTTCATATGAATGGAAGGCGGATGTAGTCATTTACCATTTTTAGTGAGTATGTATATTATATGCTGGTATTTGAGTGATCCAGTAAAAGATGAGTAGCCACCTTCACCACCACACTGCTTTTCATTTAGTTTAGATCTCTGATAACACATTCTACTTACCACAGCTAAATTTATTTGTTTCTTCCACCCAGATTTCCTATTTTTATATACCCACGCACTACTACACTTATAGATACTTGCGTTATACCCTCATTCTGGTTGTCTTTCTTTCCTGCAGCACACATGTCATTTAAAGTAGTTTCTTCCTCTTCCAATTTATTTTATAGAGAATGCGTGTGTGTGTGTGTGTGAAATGCGTATTATAGGCAGGCTATATAAACATCTACAAACCCGGTAGTAAAATGTTCCAGGATGTGTTCCTATAACACAGCGCCGTGATCATCATCATCATCGCCAACCAAATCATTTTGAGCTGTAAAACATGGCCAATGTATTTTCGGAGGCTCATTATTATTTGTAACGGTAGCAGTATTTTAAAAGGAGCCTCGAACCCGATGAAGGCTAACAGCTTCTGTGTCTGCTGTTGTTTCTTGCATTTCCCTGTCAAAAAGTATTATTGTTGTAGATACACGCGGATTTGTGCTTCGTTATAAAAGTTGAGATCTTTCATATTTTCAAGCGACGCATCTGTTAACGACTGTTTTTGTTTGAATATGCGTCCCCGTAAATTGGTAGTGATCTTCTTTTTCTGTGCTGTATCATCATTAAACTACACACTAAAATCATTATCATCATTTATCATCATTCATGTGGACATGGTTTCGTTTTGTTGATGCGTGTGGTTTGTTTAACACGCATGAACAGCATATATGCATTATATTCTTTTTTATTCTTACTAAAAGTGTAAAAGAGAGAAATTAACAAAAAAAACGAAAGAGTTGCTCTCAAAGAGATTTTGTAGTTTTTTTATTGGATCTGATACAGAAACAACAACCTAGACAGTGAATCTTTTGAGTTTCATCTATATATGAAATTCATTGTGTACGTAAGTAAGCTACGCAGCGTCAATATTCTTGAGTTGAGTGCGTAGTCGTCGTAGTACATGTGCTCGGTTGTGTGTATATCAGCGTGTGATGAACGAAATGATTATGATGTGATGCTGAGTCCGTCTTGTTTCACAGACTGGGTACCATTCACCATTCTTCGTATACAAGTATATTATTATGTACATATACAAAATCTCATTCAATCTGTGTGTATAAACTTTTTTGTCTTGACAGCAACAGGCAAAAAAAGATACTTTTTTACTATTACTTGATGTGGTTGTAGTGTGATGCTATGCTGATGCTGGTCTCTCATCTCATCATTCTCACATGATGATCATCGCCTCTCGTCCAAATACAAACACGACACATTTCATTTTGTGGCATTTTCACGAGGCATCAGTTTGCCGTTGCAGTTAAAGCTTGCAACACATTCGCTTCAGAGTAGCTGTCGGTCTGTTGCGTATAAATATACGAAAGCAGTTGTGTTTATGTGTCTTTAAATACATATAATAATGTCATGTGTAAAATATACGTTTGCATACATACACACATTTTCGAACAGTGTATAGTAGTAAAAGCTGACTTAACTTTTTAAAGAACCTTGTGTTGAGTAATGTATGACTAAAGTTTGTAAGTGATGCCAGGGAGTTTTTTTTACTGGTTTATGGGTATTGCATATAGCTTACCAAAAAAGTTTCAAAACGACCGAATTGAAATGAACAGATTGTTTTGGATTAGTCGGCAGTAAGAGCTGAACAAGGAAAAGTCTAAATTTTGAATCCGAGCATTGCATCTGCAAGTTTATGTGAACGTGGTTAACAATATTGTGAAGCTCAAGGAACAACAAAGCTCAAGGCAATAATAACAGATCAGAAGCGACTCATTTCCGTCTCGTCGTGCACAAAATAAAATGCATGTGTAAGCTTTTGCCCGGTGTGTGTCATTTTTGATTGTTATGCAAAAAAAATCAATTAGGTACATGGAACAGAGAAGAGAAAAACGTGACTCAAAATGATAACAAGTTTGGTATAATAATGGTGACTGGTGACGCTGCTGTCATTTCCTATGAAACGCTGCTTGCTACTTGGTTTTGGTAAACCTCGAAATGTTTGTCGTGTGCTGATCCGAGATTCTGCATCAAAGGAATTTTCGACGGTCAGGCTACATAACGCAGTGTCACAAATGCAGCGATCCGTGAACATTGAATGAAATGGATTTTTTTGTTTTGTTGAGAAAGCTCCTTTAACTTTTCGCTAGCAAAGGCACAAAGCCAGAAACAATAGGGATTGACTTTGTCGTTTATTCATTTTCAGCTATTTTTTGTGTTTGTGAATAGTTATATATACAGTTGATACAGCAAATATTTCAAATGACATCACATGCATATTGTATAAAGCAGAGTTTAAGTAGAGTAAGGCAATTTAAAAAAAGCCACAAACCACTTACCAAAGAATAGGCCAACAAAGCAAAAACTGATGTAATAGTGGAGAGGCTTTTAAAACACAAAGTATACCTATATATAACTTCCGATTTTACTAAAACCTCCCATTTGTATAAATATAAATATTGAGTTTTGTTATGACCAGAGCAATGACTTTGCAAATCTTATAAATTCATGTATCAAATTATTTCTCGTTTGAATTGAAGAACAAGCAATATCATGATGGCATGTTTGTATGCCTGAGGTACATATTTGTCCTTGTTCTCTTTCTCTAAGCGTCATTCTTGATCACAATCAAGCAGTGGATACATACCAAAAACGAATTCACAGAGATAAGCATTCCTGGAGGAAAGAAGAATTCTATTCATTCTGTGTGAAAAGTGGATTGAAACATTGGATTCACATAAAATTTGATACCTAGTTTAGTTGCTCCTTTTATTGCATGCAAGTATTAAACTTTTCTCATTCATTTCATCACGAAAGGGTTATCTCATCAGATCAGACAGTAAATATTATACTACTTGCGTAAAAATAATTCGAAGAAATTTTTATTACCTACCAACTTTCATCAAAGTTTATTATCAAAATTCAGTTTTTATACTACCTCAAAAGTGTCAGAGGTCGGTAGATAAGGTAGATGTAGCGAAAAGCTATAAAAAAGTGTTGTTTAAGTCACACACGCACACACGTATTCCGTGTGTACCACCGTTCCCAGTAAACAATGTTGCTCAACAAAGTAATACGCGTTCGCGACAAAGTTCCACATCCCCAACATCAGCATCATCATCGTCAAAGTTCCAGTAGCAGCAACAGTACTGCTGAGCTATCATCCATTTCACCCATCAGAGGAGTATCCACACCAGAAAATACTTATATGAATGTACCAGAGTTGATATTAAGTGGAAACAGTGAACACGATGATATTGAAATAGATAGATTAGCTCTTATAAACTCATCCTCTAGTCGTTCCTCTTCCGTTTTGGCAAAAGGATTTTCTGACACTGACTCGGGTATAAGTAATGCAGGCTCTTCAAGTTGTGAGTCTTTCCAGTCAGAACACTACTTACCGGATCCTGGTAAGGATGTCTTGTATGATGACACCCTTATTCCGGGAACAGACGGAATTGTTGACTTCGATGATGATGATTTCACATTCAAATTAAATTTAAGTTTGGCCAACTTGGGAATCGGTCCATATGGAGAACACATAGGTAGTGGCAGTAGTGGAAATATTATGCTGGAAAATGCAAATATGGGTTTAGCTCCAAATAACTTGCTAGTTGGTGGGCCAGGCACAAGTAGTAGTGGTGGTGGTGTCAGCGGTCCGTTTCATTATTCTCCTCATTTTGATTTTAATCTCGACGAGTTGGGTGTAGACTTTGACATTGTTGAGCCGCCTCCAGCATTTGCAAACAGTGGTGGAGAGGAGGAAAAGTGTCAACTTGTGGTTGATTCTGAGGCTGAGGATCCTAACGAGATAGTGGATTCCGTGGAGAGGCATAATATAACAGAAAATGATGTAATTGAGTGCTCCGCAACAGGAACTTTGGAAGGGGAAGTTGAAAACATGCATGATGAGCAAAATGAAGAGGAGGATGATAGTAACGTATTGGCCTTGACAAAACGGGCGGATGTCAATAATAGCGGAACATGTGACAATCTCGACAGGTCTGCTTCTTTAGCAGCAGATGTGTCGCTGCAAAATAATCTAAACACAAGTTTGCCAATGGAACATGTGGGTATTGGCCGCAAAGGGGTAGAGGTAGAATATTTAAGAAAAGAAACCAGAAGGGAAGTAAAGGCTTCCGGTAGTAGTCATTCGCATCATCATCATCATCCTCACCAGCATGCTCCTCATAGTTGTAGCAATCGTAACAGTTCCAGTAGCATTTCTAACGGTACCAATGGGAATCGCAGTTGTATTAATGGAAATAATGCTGGTGGTAGTAGCTCAGCTTTATCATCTTCACCATCAGCTTCCTTACTCATACCAACACCACCAGCATCTTCCTCATCAACATCTTCTGCATCTTCTACTTCATCATCATCGGTTCCAATTACAAGGAAAATTAATAATAATAATGGCAAACAGAAAATAAGCGAAAATTCTGGTAGTTCTGGTACTACTGGACCGTCGGCTGCATCACCGTCATCATCATCCTCATCTTCTGGGAAAAAGCGGAAGAGAGAGAGATATGAGATTCGTATTGGATACTTGTGCTATGAATTGCCAATCAATACTGATAAACATGTGTCCATTTACTCATTGCAGAAAAACAAGGACATGATGGAGGACCTGCTGGGACATAGCAAGCTCAAAAACAGTAAGTCGAGTTTTTTTTTCTTTTTTAGTCAAAGTATTTTCGTTTTATTTTTTGTACTTGAAATAAAAATAGAGTACCTATAAAAGCTTGCTTCATTTAATTGTTTTTTGCTACTTGTTACTTACATCACTGTGTTTTTCCTGGCCCTCTAGACATGTCATAGTAAAACTCAAGGTCGAATGAGAACATAGTCATAAAACAAATATATATGCATATCTAAGAATATGTTCCACATAAAACTAACATGGCATCATGACACTGACAATTTAGTTAAGATTTTCTTAGCGAGATCATTTCATGATGTCATGCCATGTTAAGTTTGTAAGATTAAAAAATTATTGCTCGCGTAAAAACCCGATTGAGTACCATGTCACTAATATTCACCTGTCTACTAAAATCAATTATAAATTCATAAAGCGTTACCATTTTATATAACACTTCTAATAGAAAAGGGTTTTAGGAACGCTGTATACTCTAGTCCCAATAGTACATCATGAAATGAGATAAATTCGTTATGTGGACAAGTATGTCAGTTTTGTTGGTCACCTTAGCTGTCGGGTTACCCTCTGTGTGTGTAGTGTGCATATTATTATAATTAGTCAACCAATGAATGAATGACGTTCATTGCAAATTGCACTTGCAGTGTCATTCTCATAAATCTACAGAGCTATTTACTAAAATTTACTCATAATGGCCAAACAGTCAATGGCAAACGAATATTTAGAATGCACGCGGACAAAAGTAGAGATATAGTGTATAGGCATTGTATTTATGAATATTCCTGCACAAAAGTTGAAGCCACTAGAAGTTTAAATGAAATGAAAGAAATAAGTTCTCTTTCCACCACACGAACTATTATTATTTGGCTAGCCTCAATTTGCATAGACTTGCGAAAAGTTTTTTTCCTTTCAAAGCTTCCAATATTACTTTACGTGTAGTAGGTTCTTCTATTAAAAGTGGAAACGCTTTTATTCTACTTGTTCATGAAATGAAAATACAAATAGTGTTTCTGACTACTAACCATGTTGACGATGATAAGAACGAACGTCAAAAGAAAATGTGAAGAGTTTTTTCCACAGAGTTGCTGTTGTTGAGTTTGTGGAATCTCCCACATTCACGCAATTCTATTGTAATGGGTTATTGTTAGTACAGTGTTGTATAATAATGAGAGGAACAGTCAAAAGCCAGAGAATCTCACTCTAAGAATCTGAATCTTTCTGAAGTGTTGAAGACCAAGAATTTTTTCAATTGCTTTTGTACTCCGCAGCAGCGCTTTAAATATGCTGCCACATTGCATTGAACAAGAGGAGAGTTTTTAGAGAGATTGTGGTGTGGTGTGCCATTTCATTGTTGTTTATTCTAACGGCAGCCCAGAAAAAAATGTTTAAGAGTCATTTACACTCTCACAAGTGGGAATGCTCATAACATCAAACATTTACAGCGACATTTCACAAAAGAAAATATTTTTTGAATGTGACATGGTCCTTGGTAGTTTCGTAGCTATTGATCGTTGCGAACTGATAAGAGCAATCACTAGACTCTGTTTTTAAAAGATAAGTAGTAAGCAAATACAATTCTTTAGCAAGACGCTATACGTTTTTATGTTTTATTGATTCAAAAGCATAACAAATACTTTCGCATTTGTACACGATGAGATAAGAAGATGGTAGCAGACAAAATGTAAAATCTACTTTGTTGTTTAAGCAATTCTGATCTTCTGATTTTGTGTCCCATGTACCTCTTTGATGATCATTTCATATTTTCTTCGTAATGATCAAATAATTTCCTCCTATTTTTCAAAGAATAAGCATATTCGAAGCAAAGATTCACAGAAAATTTCGAAATATACAAGCAAATTATTAAAGTTTGCACCTTATCTCAAATAATTGCCAAATGTTTCTGAAATGTATGTAGAAATAGTATAAAATTCAATTGTATAATTTGGCATTGGTAATGATGATGATTGCGAAAGGTACTTAATTATTCACAATCATTTTTCATCTTTACATTTTAAGTGAAAAAGACACGATGCAATCGTCATATTCCACTGCAATTATATATGCGTGATCTTCTCCTTTAAAAACTACAGCAAAATTAAACTGTTTATCGCGTGTATTTAGTAGCAAGGCTTGTAAGAGAAAATTACACTTGGCAATTAGTTTAAATATAGAGAATTATTATTTGACACTTTTGTAGGCTTTACACTACACCACATCGCGCTGTGTCATCAGCTATTAATGCTGCTAATAACAGCGAGCATTTAAAGTTTATTAAAATTCACACACGAGACACAATCAAACGATCTTAATTGATAGCACAGAGCAATGTGCTCATACATGATTACATGACAACATTTCCCGTTCTTATCACTCCGTGTAAAGTTCAATAATTGGCTAATAATAATGTTGTATAAAATTGCATCAACAGCACATTTGCCTTGTTTGGGCTTTCTTCAAAGTCATCGCTATCATCCCACCGAAAGCATGCACATACATATAATTTAATATTGCACATCAAAGCATAAGTTAGTCATTACCACCAACCCCTTTTATGAGTCAGCATTGAACTTACAACAATCTTTAGGAACATTTTCCTAATGTTTTCTTGATGTGAAAATGAGCCCATAAAACTTTTATGATATGATTATTATTAGCAGCGCACCACTTCGAAATTTTAATATGCATTCCTTCGCTATGTATGTAAGTATTATGTACATATTATATGCATTAAAAATTGCTCATTTTGCTAAATTTTACTAATACACGAAGTACACTAGCATATAATATTATTATACAAAGTTGTCAAATGTTTTATCATTGTAGTCGTGAATCTCTTATTTAGGGTGCCACTTGTTACTACACATTTTTAGAAAGCATTTCATTTAAAGGCAATGTTTGTTGACGTGAAAAACGTATTCATTCATCCAATTCTTTCGGTAATAGACAACATAAAGTGAAATGATGTAGTATCAATTGCTCATGAATGTTCAAGTACATATTTTGAATTCAGAGTGGTGAAAAGTACGTACTATGTTATTAACGATATAAACTTCAAAAATTGAACACTTAACTAAAACGACAGGCTTTCCATTCATTATTCACTTGCCTGGTTATTCACCGCATAACTGCCGGAATACCAAAACAAATAAAAGGACTGGGTGTGTGTATTTAACTAAGCTAAACATGTAGCTCTCATTACTACACTTTATTTTTCCAGTTCATCGTCTTCTCTCATGTGTGGGCTTCTTAATGAAGAAGTTGTCAAGAATGTATTTTTCTTGAGAGCTGCTCCAGACAATCAATATTTCAGACATGAAATGAAACACTTTCTACGAAGATGAGTAGTTTTCATTCGTTTTGCATGATTAATATCACCCTTTCTGTGGTACACTTTGGCCTGTTTAAAATTCTTCATTCTTGTCTCATTTTCTCCCGTATTACAAACCCCAAGATAAAAGTTATAAAATTTTAAGCTTCTTATTGTGCTTTTTCCTTTATATCCGTTCAATTTGCTGTTTTACTTTGGTACTTACGACGACTACGAGTGGAGTAAGATTTGTAAAGCGTCTTAGTCTTGGTTGTAATCTTTTAATTCTTCATGAAGATGCATAAACGTTCAAGATCTTAAACCCGCCGATGTTGATGGTGATCGCTCGGGTGTGAAGGTGAAACGAATGATGAGATTACTCAACAGTGAGTAAGACAAAATATATAAGATGGAGAGTTGAATCAAAGCAGCACGAAGAATACTAATTTGTTCTTACTTTTGATTTAAAACCATAAGCAGAATGGATACAATGTGAAAAGTATTTCTTCTTAGTTCCCGATTCCCTCGTTAGTTATCCGATCAGAGGGTGTCCCATATTACTTAATTCTGTGAGAAAGCCAAGTTAAACCCTTTGTTTAATTCCATTATACCGATTGAAATGTTTTCAAGCTTATTTGACCTAAAGGTCGACCTCCAATTTTGAATCAATGGCCCATTAAAAAAGTACATATGCGGCGAAATTCTCTCTAATAAAAATCTCTTCAACCATGCATGTAGAAGGCCTAACTTGGATCACATTTTTAAAAGTTACCTTGCAAGTACTTTTTTATCGCACTGTTTTAAATGCATTCTACCGTATATATTATCATTTCGAATAAATATTATTTTATTTTGACAGTTTATTGTTATTTGGAAAATGTCGGCACTTTAGTAAGAATGAAGAAGTACATTCACTGACCTAAAACGAATATCGATCATTCCATTTCAGTCACGCTGAGTAAATGACAATTTCGCTTTTTGTTAAAACAAATGATACAAAATGTAATTAAATCATTCATTTAAAAAGATTAATCAATTTTGCAATTATATGTATTTAAACCAGGGCAAAAGAAGAGAAAATTCAGTAGTTTTTCAAATTCGCTTAGGTATGCATGCTCAGAATATTCACCAAACTAAATATCTAGAAAAAAGACTGGTTTTACAAAGAAACATCCTTGAGACATCTTCAGTAAAGAAATTGTGTATACAATTTTGCTCTTTGAGTGTATGTTTGCTCTTTGACTCATTCATTCTTAGCAGAACAGAACACATCTTTTATGCTAATGAATAAAAGATCTCGAGCTAGAGACAGTAGGAAAATGCGAGAACGGTTGTTAAGTTTTTACTCCAGTGATTTCTCATCATGACATCTTTATCTCGATGTCTGAGTAAACCTACACATACATAAATACGCTTATACCTTGTGTTGTGATGCTGTGCTGTGAATATGATCTGACTGAATCATATTTATCATCATATATCATGATTCCTAACTCTGAACAACACATAAACAGCTTATACAGTAGTCTTCATTTTTATCTTTTATTTCCAAAGAAGGAACTGTAGCATAATTATCATATGCAAATCCTTCTCAACACTTACAATTTTGACGATGCCATACCGGTGTTATATTATCATCATATTAGGCTAATCTGCAAATTTTACAGTTTGACTATAAAAAACTGATAGTTTAGGGTTATAAGTAGTTTTTGTAAGGCAAAGAAAAAAATACTGTCAATTCTTTCTTATCTAAGATGTAAACATGGCATTGCGATTGCGATAATCAGCTTGATATTATGCTTGTCAACGTACATACGTCAGATATCAATTGTAAAAGCTACATATAAAATATAGGAACCATAATTATACTTCTACTGACAGGGAAGAGTAAAACGCATTTTTTAGTTCGATGTTATAATGAGAACATGGGAACAGAGATCTTTACTAACGTAGTAACTTAACCGAATCGGGTACACAATTTAAACAGTAGCACACGTGCTCCGTAAAACATTTTTGTTTAATTTGCAGTTTCGAATTATCTAAGCCGTAATTTTATTTTTATACGTAGTAAAGATAATTTGTGCTTTATTGCTGCGCAAAAACCAAAATGGCAAAAATCATTTCAACATAAAAAACAAATATAAAACAAAGTTTAACGAATATTCTTGGCTTTTTCATTATCTACAAGAATATTACAGGGAAAGTCAGATTTGAACTTTTTCCCATGATTTTTTTTTGATTTCCCCTGAAGTTCGTTCGTAGTCCAACAAAATTGTTTGTGAGTTGTGGAAAAACTTTTTTCATTCATTTGAGCAAAAAAGGAAGAACATTTTTTTTGTATTTTAGACAAGCAATGTGAGTCATACTATGGTAGTGTATAGCCTTCACACAGTGAATAATTGTTCGCCCACCTTACAATAAAAATCGTTGGCTTTAAGTGAGTCTTTTTGAGTTAATATAATACACTTAAATTAATACAAAAGTAAAATGTGTGTATATCATATAGAAAAAAATAAAAGTTCTCAGAATTGAAAGGGATGCGTATGAAAAGCTTTTGACACTAATACCACTATATAACATACTAGACAACACATTTAGGTTGGGCACTAGGTATGATGACTTGATGCCAGTGGCTTTTCCAACAAATTGGTTTATTTTTTAGAGCTTCATTTTATTTTATTGAGGGGAATAAACTTGATAATGCTCTGTGCTTGTCATGGAGCTCGTGCTTCATTCAATTTATTTTTTATCGACATGGTTTGGAGTGGTAAAAGACATGTATGCCAAGTATATATGAATCAAGTGAATTTATGCAAAATGTAGGTGGTGTTTGCAGTGAATTGTTATTATAAATAGGGGAAAGAACTGAGTGAGTGTGTGGTGAAGCGGATATAGTCTATTAAGCAAGACGAAAGGAAGAAAAAGACAAATGCAGATGTACAAAACTGTGAATCCATATATTCTACAGTAATCAAGTAGCCCTTATCTACGATGATGTTGATCATCATCGTATCATCATGTATGCTTGCATATTTCTGTGTCAAAATATGGGTAACACTTTCTTATGTTTCGCGCACACTTTTTGTTCATTTGAACATAGAAAAGCAAAACATGACGGCGATGAGTTGACGTGAAGTTTAGTCTTATCATTCTTAATCCAAAAAACTATTAATCTTAAGTCTTGAACTTTTTTGTGTGTCATAAACTTCACGATTTTCAAGGAAAACCACAAAACAATGGGTAAGCGGAATGACAGTACAATATGCATGTATGTATACGTATTCATATGTGGCGTGGTCCACTGCAAATTTTTGCACAGCAGTCAGCAGTCAACAGTATGATAACGCGTTTTACCAAAATTACAGACAGGTACACATCACGGTACACGATTTTTGTACAGATGAAGAATAAATTCGATTATATTTGTGGCTGTCATTGAATCTTTAAAAAATATTCTTATCTTTCTATTT
The DNA here is from genome assembly GCA_034693345.1 of Entomobrya multifasciata. Classification (NCBI taxonomy): domain Eukaryota; kingdom Metazoa; phylum Arthropoda; class Collembola; order Entomobryomorpha; family Entomobryidae; genus Entomobrya; species Entomobrya multifasciata. The sequence continues at coordinate 12,529 of JAQFXM010002357.1, forward strand.
TTTTTTGCAAAAAACTGGTGTCTTGTGTTGAGGGAAATTGGCTTCGTTAATGATTATATTTCATGTCATTTCTATAATTGCATGCGCAATTTTATTTGCATGCATTCATGAGAAAGATAAATACTACATCTTAATTCCAGTTTTATTTTTATCTACTAGCTGAGCTGAGCGTCATATGCACAAGTACCTACACACATGTGTACATGGACTTTTTCACAATTATATTTTTTGTTTAAAACAACTAAGAATCGTGTCATGCTTATGAATGATTTTTTACAAATATACAAAGTCATTTTTTGAAAACTTTCATAGTTTTTAACTTTGCTTTGATATGTTACTTGGTAAATTGAGTGCCTGCGCACCTGCAAAGGCAATAATGGTATAACGCTGTTACACTGATTGCACGTAAACAAATTGTTATCACGTTTAATTTTTTTTTTTGAATAATATTGTTTTGGAAGTCGGATGGGATAAGAGAAAAGTCAACAAGTCAAAAATTCAAATAAATATTTGAAGTGATGAGACCATGTTGCTGACAACAAAGTACGTCATATCGAATAGTCGGAAGTAAAGTTCAAAGTAAAAATAAATGAAAATGTTTTGCTCACAACGGAAATAGAAACTTGTTTTTGCAAGATATAAGATATTGATGAAGGCAAAAGGATACAACTAAATTTGGAACTGTCATCCTATCATGTGGAATATACCTACTTATAAAGTACACAGCAGCAATAGAGTACGAGTACATCATCATAAAAAGGTACATTAAATTTTCACATGATATCATTTATTGATACTTGCAGAGGAAAATGTTATCAATAAGTAATTTGAGGAAGTTCAGTCTAAAGTTCTTTCCAAAGTCCACATTATACGCATAATTCTGTGCACATGTGTCTAAATACGTTAGAACTTTTCATATTGAGTAGGCATGTAACATGGCCCCTCATTATGATCTCAGGATTCATTTTTTGCAAGGAAAATTATCGATCCTTCATTTTGGAGAGTCTTACTAAGCCAGCCTAAAAGCTATCTAGCTATATTTTAGTATAATATGTCTAGTTAAAGACATAGATACAGATGCATATGCGTGAAGAGAGTGAAACAACATCAACATCAGTGTATGTTGATTGTGCGGAGTGAAGTGAGTAGTGGTGGTGGAGAAAAAAGAGATGGAATAGGATCTTTAATCTGATGTTGAGGCTCTTTCCTTCCTCTTCTACTTTCACTCTGTAGTACGCTATAATGCTTCACCATCGTCATCGTCGTCGTCCCCGTATCATCATCATTCTCCGTTAAAAAGTTTCTTTCTTTTCTTCTCCATATTTACTCCATTTCTTTCACTCTTCTCTTAACCTTGCACATTTTCAGTGGTACTACGACTACGCGACAGTGGCAGTAGCACCATCGCTAAAGTCATTCACTCGGCTCAGTTGCTTGCTTGCTTACACACAATATCTTTTTAGCTTTTTTTGTACTATATCCCTATAAAATCCACAACATGTGATGTTAAACTATGAATATAGGTATTATGATGTTTCTAAAAGTGCTTTCTATATTAAGCGATATATATAAGAGTGTATTCCATCAGCGCCATTCACGATTCCTATGACTCTCATTTTTACACATAATACTTTTTTTTACATTACACACAAACCCATTCGAAAATTCTTTACACGAAATGTTTCTCCTCTGAAGGAAAAGTCTGCTGGTGCTTTTCTTTTGCTTTCTCCTTTCCTTCTGCTTGGATTGCACTCTCCCGTAGTTGATTTCATTTCTTCCAGCTAGTAAATAGCTTCTTTATTCGAAGAAGCAACAGCATCACAAAAAACTTGTTCGCTCACACAGAAACCTTTTTCTCAGTACAACCATCCTTTTGTACCGCCATCATCTTCATCGCATCTTTGTTGCAGCAACAAACCAAAAAAGGAACATCTTAAATTCTAAAATTATAGATATCTCAAGTAGGCATATATTTTATTTTCATCTGGCAAAAGCCACAATAGCGGCTTCAACCACGATGGTACACAAGAAATGGAAACAAGTATGGAGCACGAGTCCAAGAACATGGAAAAACTCCTGTTGCCTTTTAATGTGAAATAATCTCCAGTAATATATATTTTATTTCATTTCCTTCCTCGAATGCGTGCAAGTATACATGATACAATGAGTACCATGAGATGAGAAAGTGGATCTCTTAAGTAAGTAGGTTCGCCACTCGATCCTATTTAATATGGACTTATGGAAAGTAATAAGTAAGCATGTATATAGGTATACGTGTGTAATAAATACGTTATATTAATATCAAGTGTACCATTTCGGTGGAAAGCTAGCGGACTGTGCATATGTAAATAGAAAAGTCTAGTGCAAACAAAATGAGAAAGAGTTGGAAAAGGCGGAATCTCGTTTGTTGCGCAAACTTGCCTACCTTTTAAATTCATAAAGTACACACACAAAATTCATTTATTTATTTGAAGAGGATGTAGGTACCTACGAACATCATTGTAATAGACATAAAAATACGTAACATTGCAATAAAAACTAATCATTGTAGTCAATTTTAATAAATAAAAAACCCAGTTTACTTTGACAGAGAAGAGCACTTGATGTAAACATAAGAAAATATTATTTCATCTTCGCATACTTTTCGCAAATGGGGAAGGGAAAGCCGTGGTTAAGAAATGACATGAATATAATGCGCGCAGTCAAAAACTGGAATATCATATTTTTGATGTAGGGCTTTATTCACAATTTTGAATAAAATTGCACTAACCATAATAATGTATCATTTATACTTTAGTAAACTGCTACACGTATTTAAAACATGATTGTATTTTCTCACTTTCTGAACAAAAACACTACAAGGAAATGGAAAACGAAAATGATTTGTAGTGTAAAAATCCCTGTAAAAAATCTATAATAGAAGGTTTGAAAAGTTAGAAAATATGCGAATTTAATTATATATAACATTACTCTCGCATTTCAATGTGTGCTATTGCCATTTTAAGAATACGCAATGAACAGCAGTTGCATACACGATAAAATTTCAATTAGTAAAACCACGATCTTGAAAAACGTATAGAATAATTTGTTGTATTGATTTACTGTGTAAATACATGTCTTTGTTTAGACTTTGCATTTTGTGGAGAACAAAAATTAATGATTTGCTTTGCGTGGTGTTGGTGTCATATTGCGGCGCGGTGAGGGTGAGGCATGTTGATGATCAAATATGAAGAATTTATAGGCACATTCAGTAATTAATATGTAAGTAACCATCATTTTCTTTATATGCAACTCATCGAAACGTACCACGCAGGAACATTACTTTTCCTAAAGGAATAATTTTAATTAATTTTGCTAATAGCATTTATCATGCAACTTTTTCATGTCAATTCTTTGATTATTTTCCATGCATTTTTTGTTTAAACATCATCACTGATTCTCATTATCACCTAAACGTGCCGTTCACTGAACATAGTATAACTTCGTGAAAAAATCATTTTCTGCGTCTTCTCAAGTCGTGATTGATTTCATTATATGCTAAATGGTGGATGCCTTTTATAATACGAAATTCTTTGGTGGATGCGTCTGTGTTACATATGGCAAATTATCTTTTCCATTTTACCAATTTACCATCCTCTTTTTATATTTTTGTGCTAACTAATCGATTTATCAAAACGTAGCATCACGCATCGATGAAGTCGTTTGTACATGCAGTTTGTTTTGATCAATGAAATGAGGACTTTTTGTGTTGATTGTGAGTAGATGGTCGTCCATCAGAGATTCTGAGAACTGCTTTTAATTCTATATACCGTGTAGTGAGTGTGATGATGATTACCAAAAAGGATTGAAAATTACCAATATGCGGCCATATTTTATGACAATTAGATATAGACACATAAGCTCAGGTGGTGGCTCCTCATTGTATTTTGTTAAAAGTTGTAAATTATAGCTTGCAAGGCTGACAATAATGATGATACCTACAACTTGATTTTATGTGTCACGCCATGTTTTGTTTATGTCTTCACTCTTCTATATGCACTATATTATGTATATACACTGGTTTTATACTTGTATCACTTTCTTTCTCTTACTTAAATCGCCAATCGCCGCTATTGCTTTTAACTTGAATTGCATTCTGCACGAACGAGGTCAGTTAGCCTTGGTACAAATAACTTACAGTACAACATCATGTATGAAATGATGATGAAAAGTAAAACTGACGACGCGACGGTATATTAGCATTCTTTTGGCACAACAAATAGAGAAGATACAAATAAGTGGAGAAACTGGATAGAAACACTACTATGCTAGCGGAAACCTACACAAAATGTGTTGCTTTTATCCAAAAAGTAAGAGTTCTCTTTTTCATTTAAACGTGTTTTGCATTGTTGTGTAGTATATAAAGGTGACTCATATAAAACATACAAAACGAATAGGATTTATATTCATGTCGATATATACTCTGATTTTATGAGAACTCGAGTGGAATGGAGTGATGATGTAAGTCTCCATTTTGTAAAGAATGCTATAAAAGAGACACGCCAAAACATCAACTGCCTGCTGAGATTGAAAACTTTGAACAGTTCCTGTCGCTGAATGGGTACTTGGGTACACCTTTATTCTGCAGAGAGCATAAAATTAATCTTTTTCAATGTTTGCATTTTGTATCTAAGACGTAACCTTTTCAAGCTTGTATATATATTTATATTGTACACATTCTTACTTAAATATTATATTACCCATGTCATGACATGACATATAGTCATACTGAGTCTATCTGTAATTTCGTTTTGTGTTAAGTGTATATTCTAATTTTATTAGTCTGTCTATTACGTTCATGGGAGTCTTTTTTTACCGTGGTAAATGTCATTTTTATGGACGTTTTATTTACATGAATTTTTTGATTGGATTTTGTTGAAATGAAATTGTGGAAAAGAGCTCTCCTGCGAATTTTGTCAATTTGAGCGACAGATTGATGTATGCGTCTCCTGAACTGACGACCCAAAACAGTACAACAAAACTGCCGTACTTTGCACCACATGCTCGAAACCATTTTTATTATACATATGTATTTCCGTTGCGCTAGTTGACAACATTGTAAAGTAATACTCAGACTGAGCCATTCACAAACAAACAACAACAAATGTACGTCAATGTCTTCAATACGGTCCTTGTTTCTGGGAAGAAATGGAGATGTTGATGGCGTTGTTGATATATGATATCACACGTAATACTAAAAGCTTAACGAAAGGTCGATTTTTAGCTTTTTTAGGTCCCCAGATCCCAGTAGCATCATCATGATGCACTACCACTGAGAACAAGTGTGCATTATGAATGGATTTTGTCAGTTTAGCTCGGTTTGATAGTTTACACAATTGTAACATTTTTTTCATCGCAAACAATTTCGCCTGGGTTCCCTGTTGGTGCTTTGCTGGTGTATTATAAATCATCACAAAAAGCATACCCATTTTCAACATTGTGCGAAATTTCTTTATAAAAGATTGATAAAATATTAAAGTGACATAAATACTTCCTAACCCCTTTATGGCATTTTATCTTTTGTATCCCATATCTCAATCTGTCACTTTTATAACATAACTCGATTAACTGTTTAAAAAATATATGCACGTGATTTCCTAGTTTGGTTACGTTTTTGAGAAAATATCGAAAATTATACTAATGCTTAAAAGAAAACCTGCGATCAGGTTCAGCCAGATCAACGAATTCATAAATAATGCCGATTGATTTCAGATGTAAAACGCTAATAAATAATACTGCTAAGCGAATACGTAAGTCGTCAGTTGTAACCAAAAGATCATATTATATCATTTCACTTTCTATATTCATCGTAATCGTACTTCCGATCGCAAAGAAGCTGTTATGTATTAGATAAATTGGTCCTTTAAAGATCTTAAGATCTTCAATAAAAATATTTTCGTATTGAAGATATGGTACTGTAAACTGCTGAAGTTTTGGCAGAAAAGGAAACTACCCTTTTGCTTTTCTACTGTGATCGTATAATATTTTATATTACTCCTGATCCTGGTATACAGTTACACATATATATCCATGAAATGCTCATCACCGTCAGCGTCACTGGCCAAACGTCATGCTGCATTTAAAGGGAAAAAGTTACACAAACAATAATATGTATTGCTTTCAGTCAAGCATTACCATTTTCCATCATCCTCAAATCGCTGGTTGAGTTAAATAAAGCACGCGTTCGTAGAATCATGCATAAAGACGAGTTCTATATGATATATAATGTATTTTACGACTACTTGGAGTAGGGATAAAAGAGAAAAAATGCCGCTTCAATGGGGAAATCATTTATTTTGTTTTCTTTATGTCCATACCGAGCGGATATTGCCGCTGTTGGGGAGCTTTAGGAGGAAACATTAGAGATACTTTGTTGGATGTTCGCTTAATTTAAATGCAGTGAAGGTGCATTGGATAAATAAAAGATGAAAAGGAAAGAAAGCGGCATTATCTACTTAAACTGGTGAAACAACACTGCACGCATGCTTTTTCAGTGTAGCACGACCACCAAAAGGCACCTATTATTTTAGTCAGCCAACAGTTTAGCTGCTGGATTGAAAGATGATAGTTCGTGCTTTCAGGATATCCTTCTTATTTGACGATGCGGTAGCGTGGTTTTCATTGGAACAGACCGCTTATATGGAATTTCATTGAAAGACAGCATTACTAGTAACGCTTCTTTAGTTATGGTTGATGCTGATGTTGCATTGCTGACTACATTACATTAACTTGATTGATTGATGCTGTTCTTGACAAGCAGCACATGCTCCACTTTTCATAGATACACAGAATTACAAATGTAAAATACTCAAGTCTAAAAATGGATTGGGCTTGGATTTGACAGCTGAACTATTTAAAGGAAACTGACGACGGAGAAGGCAAGATGAGCAAATATCTTTTGTTTTTATAACATCGAGTTACACAAATACAAAGTTTGAAAATATGCAGCTTCCTTCAAAGACAAAAAAAATATTGCGGATACAATAATATGAATCTGTTTATATTCCGTGTTCATGCATTCCTTTTCAAACACATCACATCACACACTCAACATGTCAACATCGACAAGTAAGTGTCCGTGAAGAGTGTGGTATTGGTATTGAACTACATTTTGTTGTTTTAAATTCCAAGAGCAAAAGAAACAAATTGCATATTAGATGAAGCAGCACGTACACGTTACTTTTTTTACGCCATGGTCGTGCCGAGCGATCACTTAATTTTTCGTGACGATGATGCTGAATGTTGATGATGATATACACCAACAACACCGGCGTTTTCAAGCGACACCAGTAAAAACTCAGTGACCCATTGAATACGTATGGGTTCACTCAATTTACAAGTTGAGGGTGAACCAGGGAAAGCTTCTTCAACATTCGTTTTCACGGTGCATTTGAAAAAGTTTTCTCTTATATTGTATTACTAAACTTGTGCATAAATAATTTTATAGCCATGTGAAGCCTCTTGAATATATCAATATCATTCCATTCTTTAACTTTACAAGATTATAAAATAAAATGGAATAACCAAGAGGAATAAATTGGACTTTGTGGAAAAAGTGGTGGTGGGTGGCAGTGGTACGGTTCTTTCAAAACGTACATTATTAATGCCGTATCATATCATCGTAGTACACGTTTACTGAAGTACTCATCGTACCTACATATTAAATAAGTAAAGTGAGTGCCACTTTAATTTACTGTCATGGCCGTAAAATATAGGATTATTTACGACGAGATGGATCTGTCACGTTGTTGTCTATTGTCGTCGTCGTCCTCGGCGTAGTGGTGTGAAGCTCGGTTTCCAAAATAATAATGCTCAAGCCTACAAACTATCGCAAACCTCTTACTACTTCTCTCTGCAGCTTCTTTTGTTCTATTCTTCCTATTTTGCTTATTTACTATTTCTTCTTCTCGTCGATCTACACGTTTATAGCATCCATGTATATCCGTACCTTATATCATTCTCATCATCAATATTATTATTTAGATACGCGACTTTGGTAGACAATGTAAAGTTTTTACGGTTGGTGGTGGCAGTGACTAAAGATAAAATGTGTGACGTAATTGAATTAGTGGATCCCTATTCTTTTGCTACAAAACCAGCCAAGTCTATACAACATTTTCTATCTACTTAATCAACAAAAAACGTTGAGCATGTGTTTGATGTCTGATAGTGAAGATGTTATTGATCAAAGTAGCACAATAGATGTATATATTTCGCTTCTTGATGTTGTTGACACAGCGTTTGCACAGCAGAATAGTACGAAGCTAAATGTATTAAAGACGTTCTTCAGACGTGAGTGCTTGCTGTAATGAGAAACCACAAAGTCTACACCACACTCATCTTCATTGTTCATCGCTAATCTAGCAGTAAAATGTAATCCACTTTTTTGCCATCACTTCAATTTCCGAGATTGACAATAATTCTATCATTAACTGTGTCATCAGTCATAACCAACTTCTCAACATCTCCAGACTATACATGCTTCACCACGTAAGTATAAAGAAAGCTGAAAATATCAAACTACAGACGAAATGATAAGGATCAAAGAAATTAAATGTGAATATACAAAAAGAAAACGAGTAAGGGTATCATTCTTCGTTTTGAAAAATTTCCAGAACCTATTTAATTTCTTCTGACTTGTCATGAATGACTCATGCATGAATGGCAGTGAATATGTGTGGGATGTAAGGATGTTGATAATGACAGTGATTCAAGGAAAGATGTTGGATACTAAAACTGTATGAAATGATATAAGGGAAGCGAGCAAGAAGTCGATTTTTTGCCCATTCTGTGTTTTATTGAATAAGACGCACATGTTGAGGAAAAATAAGAGAAAAGGACAGGCCGGTATTGTGAAGATTTTTATGCTTAGGTATTTAATTTTTCATGACATTTAAGAATTTTTTTGATTTTTATTCGTAGTTTTGAAAGCTGCTTTTATGTTTAGTGTTCATTAAAAAATATGTTTGCCCTGTAAATGCTGTTGTTAAATCCGAAGCCTTCTGGTTTTTAGATAATTTTCTGTATATTAGCTTTGGCATGTGTCAGAACACTTTGAAAGAAGGGCACGTTAAAGATGCCAACAAGAGCTAATTGTAAACAATCAAGCTAAAGGTTATTGTTTCATTTAATTCCGTATTTGAACAGGCCTTAACGAGAAGAATTATTGTATTTTCAGTTTTTTTAGTATTCTCTTTATTTAGTTCACGGAGCTAAGCAAAAAATGTAATTTGATGTGCGTGTTACTTTTAGAAGTGGACATGTGTTTTCATTACATCATCGTCGTCATTACGTATATACACAAGACATAATACATGACTGGTCAATAAAGGATGTCAGAATTCAAGATAATCATTATATCGTTGTTTTCTGAGTGTCAGTACTTCATAAAGTAAGTACTTGACAACAAAAACCGTTCAAGATTTTTTTGTAAGGCAACTTGAACTGATATTTACTCAACATTGAATTCGTCATAGATTGTATATAGCTTATTAAGTTCAAGTTAGGCTGTGTATATATAACGTATGTTCCAGTTAAGTCTGATAATGGGCAGCGAGCTTAAATTGCTACAATTTGTAATTGTAGTAAGTTGGGTCGAACACTACTTTTGCAAAGATAATTGAATGTTTTTCTTTCTTCATCTGTGTTCGTCCGAGTAAGCTCATTTCTTTCTTGTGTTTTATGACTATGTTTAACAAAAAGTCTTGCTTCTTCAAACCATACACGCAGCAAATTAATATAAACGCACACAAATGAAAAAAGTGGTTTCAAGTTACACTTTATATTTCATGCAAAGTGGCAAGGGTCATTGGATCATTGGTTCTTATCGGAAAACATCTTTTTAACCCTTTTTTACTATGTCAAGTATAATTTCGCATAATACAAAGGTTTCCCATTTGAGAAACACAATATACTCATTTTGAAAACCATCTTTTGTGCTTGTTTAAGTGGACAACATAAGTGATAAAGTAAAGATCATAAAGTAGCAAGTCCGACAAGGCGTGGCTGACATAATGGTCTAATCTCTTGGCTTTTTTTTGGTACTTTTAAGTACAAATGTGTAGTGGACATATCAAGTATCATTTTAGTTGGAGGATAATAATAGCTATAAATACATACATACGTAGATTTTATCATGTTAAAAAGACAAAATAGCTCCTTACAGTTGTTTTTGTGCTTGTGTTACGAGTTGATTTAATGACAAAGTATGTGTTAAGTTAATGTACGGTTTACAACATTTTGAGCAAGAAGCAAAATGAAGAAAAGTGCTTAATAGCTACCCATTAAAAGTGTAGCCAGCAATAACATGAAGGAGTAGTAAGCAAGTGCAAAAATTTACGATGTACGGCGACAATAATAATTGACCAACCCTGGTTTTTTCTGAGTGTAATAAATGAAAATGACAAATATACTAGTGTTTCAACTATTACAGCAATTAACATATATTTACACAAAATTAGGATAAAATTCATATGTAGCTAAAATAAAAAATGCTGAAGACTTTTTATAGAGCTGGAATGCTACGTAATAGACATTTCCGTTTTTTACAATACAATTCATACGACGTAATAAGCAAAAAATGCATTCTAAGCCGCAATCGCAATCAACTACTTGGGTTATAGATTGCCAATCAACTTACCACAACAAGTTCATGGTGGCGATAAAAATTCAACAACAATGAATACCTAGAGGACACACATAACTTTACTACTTTGCTACTAGTGCTGATGATCAGTAAAAAATGGTTGTTTTTTATCTATCTATAAACTCGATATGTGCACGGTTATAGTTGTTGTTGGTCAATCGATCAGTAGTGAATGTTATTATAGCCATCTACTACGTACATAAAAATACAGTTTTGTGAAATAGGTAGTTAAAGTTTTCTGCTAAGTCGATTAGCAGTACCGTGATCAAAAGTGGCAAGTTGTTTGGAGTGATTGGCGACTTCAATGATTTCAGAAACTCCACTAGACTTGCTAACAAGTACATGCCATGCAACTTCGTTTGATGCCACAAACTATGCTCAAATGCTCACTTTTTCAACTTTTCTGCTTGACAATGCTGCTAACCTAGGCAAGGTGATATGTATATTTAGTTGTGAAAAAGGGTACGTCGGCACATGTAAAGTAAAAAAAAAATCGTCAGAATCACAGTTTTACATGAGATGTTTTTTGCTACTGGTGACTACTGTTGATTGCTAACTAGATAGAGGAGAAGTTTTTTGCTATTTGTCGGAGAGCTAGATTTTTATTTCCTTGTTTCAGCACTCGTTCGTATCGTATTTTAGCTCAATTTTCTGGCCCTGCTGCCAGTTATCTGTGCTCTTTGTTGATTGCCCGTCAAGTAGACTTCAACCCTTTGCTTTAATAATGCATACATATATATTTATACCTATCATCCGTCTAGATTGCCCTTGTTCAGGTCTTTTGTGTGTCTGTCATGTCATGTTCAGATGTATTTTTTACACTTTTTCTGTGGCTAGTCGTGAGCAATCACGAAAAAAAGCTTGTAGCTTGACTTCCTTATAAATGTAATATTTGCATAAATGTCTAGGATTAAAAATATATCAAGAAACTTTGTTTTGTTGGGCACACAAATGGTCAAACTCATAACTAGTAAATAGCGCAAAATACCACTCATCAATTCAATAAAACCACTGCAATCAAAAACAGATAAAATGTAGCACAGAAAAGTTTAATTGAATTATATAGACTTTTTATAAACGTACAATTATGTTTCCCAATAACATTATTTAAAGTAACACAAAAAATCCTACTTTTTATGTCAAAAACTGAACTCATAATCAGTCAATCAGAAAGGCACAATTTGTTTTATGTGTGTTCACGAAAAAGTAATCAATTTAACTTGTCCCGGCCTTGATAACTTGTTCAATTAAAAAAATCAGAGTAAAATGTTGATGATTCATGAGTACAACCGTCAGGATAAATAATTTGCTGATCTGAAACAGCAATAATAGCTTCGAATGATGAAATGAAAATATTGAGCTATTGCCACTGATTTTATAACAAAATCATCATTAGTGAATGCATGTATCTGTGGAATATATATTTGCATTGCAAGCGTTTTTTTGTGGTTCATTGAAATCCAGTAACTGCTTAAGAAGTTGTCGTGTATCATCTAATGAGCAGTAGCAAAAGCAAATAAATGGCGCTTTAAATTGTTAATGAATTGAAATTAGATCATTCATAATGGTCATCAAAGTCATCATGACACGCGGTTCGTAATGGTTATGGACCTCTTCTATATCATTAATGACATGAGTGTATACTCTTTTATGTGCGTAAAAGATATTTTTTCATTTAAGTTAATCTTATCAGATCAAAGCATTTATCAGTTAAGATGTAAACAAAGGAGCACATTAAAAAATAAATGAATATATTATTTGCCATCATCGTGCTACTGAAATTCTTGTGCCAGTGCAGTAGCGCTGCTACATATTAAATATTCATGAAAATACACCCAATAAAAGTCCTTCAGATTCTTATAAAAATATTTTTATGCATATTCGCAAAGGATAATGTGGATCACCACAAGTCACGACAAGATGACATGCCAGGTTGATTGAAAAGTGTGAATGGATAATTAGTATAATATAAACCTTTTGTGGGTCTGTGTCGACTTGAATTTTACAT
>JAQFXM010002358.1:0-25219 GCA_034693345.1 Entomobrya multifasciata
ATCCATATCGATTTATCAAGCACATTTGCGAGTACTCCAAGTGACCAAACATACTGCTTCTTCCACCGAGGAAGATCGCAATAGGCGAAATTCCATTCCACATCGCCTACGTTAACAAATATGGGTTTATGACGAGAATCCTTGTATCTTTCCCATTGTTTTAGTGCACTGTACTTCCGGTAGGAGAAAACATTGACTTGCGTCAGTATTGTGACTTCGTGGTTTTCCTTGTCCTCTTTATATTTTGCATCTAAATTTTTGTACACATCTCCCCCATACCAATTTTTTGTAACCACGTTTGATACGTTAAGCTTGTCCGCAATTCTTTTCCAAAGCAAGAAGAATGGCAATCCCTTCAAACGATTTTCTGGAAAAGGCAAGTCTCTCAAGCTCGAATATTTTGACAATTGCTCCAACGGTATTTTATGTAAAACAAAATTAATAGTTTTTATTTCCGAATAACAATTTGTCAGAAGAGAAGAAATAAAACACAAAAATAGAAAGTAAATTGTTTTAGAGGTTAACATTATTTTTGTTAGCAACGAAAACATATAGGATAAATGGTATGCAAGGTCAAAATTTCGGCTGTTTGGGAACAAATTTTACTGTTTTTGAAGTTTTAGAATGGTTTGTTGCGAAGCTAAAGTTTAAAAACAATTGAGACTAGAATATTATTTTGTAATCGGGTTTCAGTGTCTTTAAGCATTTTAATTCCACTATTGCTTACGTTAGATTGAAAAGTTTTAATAAGAAGCTTTGGGCAAAGCCTCGCGTATATTCAGTATGAAAGTAAAACAATATCGATTAAAAATATATCTTAAATAGGCTAGCTTATTTTTGTAATCGAATATTAGCTTAAAATGTTAAGAACATTTGAAACTATGTAAATGTAGTCATATTGATTTTTAGTCTCCCAAGTTAGGTTTAATTGCTTTTGGCGTGTCAGTAATAATGTCCAATGTAGTGTCTTTAATTTATTGCGGGGTTAAAGAAAACATCTGTCTGTAGATCGTTGGGCATGATATCTTGAAAATTTGCCATTTGGTTTTTATGGAACGGTCATATAGAAAGGCCACATTTGAATTTTAGCCAAACTGATTGCCCACTAGCGTAGAATCAACCGATTTTTAGTCCAAAAAGTTTTAAATTGACAGAACTTTTTTGACCTAATCAATCCAATAAATTAAAATCAAAATTTGTAGGACAAAAATGCTTAAAACTCCACAAATATGTTCAATAAAGTTTTATTCGTGTTATGTTAAATAAATTTGAACTTCATTTGAAATTCACTTTATGCCGGTAAAAATAATTTTGTGAATTGGGACTTCTTTTTGACAGGTTTTAATTTATTTTATGCCTCACGGAAAAAAAACATCCGTTCTTCAGTACCGTCACATTTTACTACCCCCTTTTGAAATGTGAGATAAATTTCACTAGCAAAGTATGTAGTTTTAATAACTTCAAAAGGTATACTTGGCCCAGTATACCAGAAAACAAATGACAAAGGAATATTGGACGAGAAAAATATTTTTAATTATGGCGACTCGATAGTTAACCTTTATACACACATGCTTAAGATTGGGTATCGTATCCTAGCGGCTACAAGCACATGTTATTGCATAAAATGACAACCAGATCAAAAATCATAAAAAATGAAATATGATTATTAGGTATATGTATACGGTTCTTTACCGAATCTAATGGTATTTTCAAATGCCTCGAGATAAGATTTTAAAAAATAATTTTGGCTAGAACTTACTTGTACCACTCATTCCTTAGGTACGTTAATTGTAACAGTATTTTTGCTCGATTAAAAAATAAATAAAAGCGGTCGCTCAGTTTCGTCATTAAAAAGCTCATTGAAGAGCAGCAGTAATACTAAAACATAGTGCATTCCTACGAGTTGCAATGCTCGGAAGGAAACTAGTTTATGTATGAAATATTTTTCATTTGATGATAGTTTTAGTTTCTAATTGTAAGATACGGAATAGCTTTAACGTATGGGCCACAGAGGCAACCACTGCTTTGTATAAACCAACGAACTATTGTGTCGTTCGAAACGTAGCATATGATTTTAAAATCCTAGGAGATTGAGTAACTTTACGATAAAGTATCCCGATAGCTTATTCAAAGCTCATGTTACAAATAATAGTTTTCTAGCGTATCTTTCGGCTGGGCTTATGTCGATCAAAGTTATATTTTCAGTTTTTAATTATGGGCTTCTTAATATTTTATTTCAGATTTTGTGATTAAATTCTTTTATTTTGTAATATTTTTATAGGTACTATAAATTTTCATTTTCGAATCGGTGTTGTTTCAAAATCTAATTTTAAATGTGATCTACGTGAAACATGACTCTTTGATACTTAAGTTTTCCTCAACTTCTTAACTTTTGTTTTTTTCTTATAACTATATACCAACTCCATTACAATCCCAATGAAGCATGCTACAACGCAAAGTCCATATAAAAAGAACACTTTCCACAACTTTCCTTTTAATTCTTGTTTCATCGCTTTTCTCATTCTTTCTGAATATTTGCCCATTTTTAACAGAGTTTTACCAACAAATCTACTTCTCTCTTGAACCCTCACAGAATGTCCTAATCCATCATTTTCTTTTTGTAATCGAGACAATACTCCTGTTTCAACCAGCCATCCAAAATATCTAGCAATTTGTTCGTGATTCGGTGGTAAGATGGTCCAAAGAAATGCACCGGCATTGAGCCTCTTCTTGCCAAGATGGCACAGCACCATGTTCTCAAAACTTTTAACACCTTTATCCCGTGCATCATCAATAATGTTTAATATATACATTGGAAATTGCCAGGTGGCAGCATAGGCAACTTTTGAACTGAAGTTTTGGACAAGAAATTCTGCCATTTCAAATTGGTTATTTCTGCTAGCAACTGCCACAACAGAACGGGTAAATAGATTGTTGAGGTGGACCACATATTTGCCTACCCACGTACCAGTTTTGTTTGAACTCAATGCAGAAACGAATTCCTTGATCATCAAAGTACCACTATCACCTGAAACAGCTAATGAATAATTGTTGCTATCTAACTCGCCAACTGTTTTATGTGTCCGTTCTTCAGGTGGACTGATCAGGTTACTAGATACTTCCCCACTGTATACGTCCATCAATATTCGAATTAGAAGTAGCCAAATGACAAATAACAATTTACGCGGTTGGACAGTTCCACTCAAGCTGTTAAGTATAGATAATAATAGTATCGTTAAATTTTTCTCAAATTGACGTGGTCCAAATGCAATAGTCATTGATATAGTTGATATACAAAGGCAAATCCATGTGGCATTATCAAGTACACTTGAGAGCACTCCAAGTGACCAAACATACTGCTTCTTCCATCGAGGGAGATCACAATAGGCGAAATTCCATTCGACGTCGCCTACGTTAACGAATATGGGTTTATGACGAGAATTATTATACCTTTCCCATTGTTTTAGTGCACTGTATTCCCGGTAGGAGAAAATGTTGACTTGTGTTAGTATGGTGACTTGGTAGTTTTCCTTGACCTCTTCATATTTTTCATGTAAAATTTTGTACACATCGCTGCCATACCAATTTTTGGTAACCACATTTGATACGTTAAGCTTGGCAGCAATTGCTTTCCAAAGCAAGAAATATGGCAGACCCTTTAAACGATTTTCTGGGAAAGGCAAGTCTCTCAGGCTTGAATATTTTGATAATTGTTCCAAAGATATTTCATGTAAGGCAAAATTAATAGTTTTGATTTGCGACCGACAAATTGTCAGACGAAAAGACAAAATAGACAAGAAGAGAAAGGAAGTAGCTTTAAAGGTTTCCATTACTGAGTTGAAAACAACAACGTATAATATAAATAATACGCCTACGTTAATTTTTTAAATTTTCTTATTGTTCTCAATTTGGTTTTTATGTGTAAAAATTTAACAGTTATTTAAATTTCCGTCTGGCTTGTTGTATGGATGAAATTAAAAACAAGTAAGGCTAAAATTTTATTTTGTAGTAGAGTTAAATAGGTTATATGTAACTCAACATAAAACCAGTGTAAGCATTTTAATTTCCCTAATGCTTAGTTTTAAATAATTTATTAAGACAAATTTTGAGGTACGTTCAGTGTGAAAGTAAAATAATATTCATTTACGACATATACAAAACGGGCTAGCTTTGTTTTTTAATAAAATTTAAGCTTAAAATATTTAGGACATTTAGTATATTGATTTTTTCTCACAACAAAAGTTGTCATTGCTTTTTTTGTGTCGTTATTAACATCAGATAGGGTGTTTCTAATTTAATCTGGTGTAAGAGAAAAAGTCTATCTGTAGATAGATGTTGGGCATGATATCTTGAAAAAACGCGTTATTAACCTGATCAATAGATAAATATACGGAAATCAAACTTTGTAAGACAAAGGTCTTCCAAATGTTCAAATCCAATGTTATTTATGTTTCAGTAAACAAAATCAACTTCACAAATTGATTATATGCCAGCAAAAATGTTTTTCTGAATTGGGACTACTTTTTGAAAGGTTTAATTGGCTTTCTGTCTTTCTGAAAACAACCGTTCTTCAGTACTGGCACATTTTAATTTCGTATTTTCAAATGTTAGAGGTTGAAATATCACTGTATGTCTATTTTGATTAACTACCAAAGGTTTGCTTATCCAGATTATACAAGGAAACAAATGGCAAAGCAATGTTGGACGAGAAAAATGGAAAACATTTTAAGGTTGGCGCGTCGATAGTAAACGTTTACACAAATATGCATAACATTGATTGCAGTATCCTAGCGGCTACAAGCACATGTTATTGAATGAATTGGAAACTGAATAAAAATTTATTAAAATTAAATTCCACCCTGATATCCATGTAATTTTTCAAATGCATCGAGATGAAAGATGCAAATTTAATTCTGACAACAGCATGTTTGCACTGCTTCTTTGCTTATATAAACTGGAATGTAATTTTCCCTCAGCTAAAAATTTTAAAAGTAGTTGCTCCATTTCATCATTAAAATGCTTATTGAAAACACCAATACTAAAAAATATAGTATATTTCCACAAATTGGAAAGGTCGAGCCACAAGCCAAAGTGTAAAGTAATTATTCTTGGCCTGTTAATATATTTACTTGTCATCATCCAACATCACATACCAGCTATCACCTTAGGTTTCAGGAGCATAATTTGTTGCAATGGTATTTGCTAATGATTAGCTTCTACGTTGGGGCAACAACAACCAAATCGTGTGCCTTTTCAACCATAGCATAGGACTTTAAAATCCAAGGAGATTAAGTAACTTCAAGGTAAAATATTCTGATAATTTATTGGAAGTCCTTGTCACAACTAAATTTTTTCAAGCGTATTCTTTGGCTGGGCTCATGTGCATACAGGTTATTATAACATGCTAAAAGTTTGAATTGAAATATTTACTCGAATATGAAATGGAATATTTTAAAATTACTAAAATTTGTATATCATCATCTGAAAATTATTAAGGTCTTATTTGCATCCAAACTATAAAATGTGAGCAATCTATTTTAGAATGTTGCAGAGGAAAGGTTTTATTTTTTTATAATAGTTCAAAACGTTTTCAAAAGTTCTGGTTTACTCTTCATCCTATATAATTTTGAATTTATCCCTACAAATTTTCAGTCTCATGTTTTATATCTGATGTCAAGTCTATATAAGCACTCTGCGTGACAACATAGACGTTCTAGTATTAGTGGTATGTGGTTTTAAACTAAACTGGTTTTGAATTTAATCTTATGTATTGTAGCAGTTTTCTTTGAAGCAATTACTGTTATCTGCTACAACTTGTAGCATCAAGCTAAGCCATCCTGAAATTACTGTCAAAACGGCAAGTTTTAATCAACATTTTAACGTATTCTAGTAATTATCAAATGCATCCTTATGTGGCATCATATCATTGCTTTGAAGTTATTGCTTGGCAAAGTAATTTTTTAGATATTAACTTATGCAGCACGTGTGTACCTGACGGTTGCAGTTACCCAAGAACTTTATCAAACTCTAAATTAACTCCTGAAAAACTATAAGCGTTTTTCAGGAGTTAGTTTCTAGGTCTAATATGTTTAGCCAAAAGTCCTTGTTGAAACTGCATTTATTTATGTTTTCGCAATTGGTGTTGGGATTTGCTTAAAACTAGGTAATTTTGCATTTTTAGTATCATTTGAAGAATACTTGGATATATTGTTGCAGTAAATATTAAATCGAAGTGCAAATTAAGCCTTTTCAGAACCTAATTTGAAATATAACGCGCTACTTTCTAATTTCAAATTATGGTTTTCAATGCACTACATATAATTTGGCTTATGCAAAGTACCTCAAGATTTTGTGGGAATTAAATCAATTTAATTACTTTAGATTACGAGTTAGGAATTTTAAGTGCATATGCATTGAATATTATCCGAAAACTTGGTAACCCGAAGCACTGAAGAACTCATTTCCCAATTTCATCTCCAAAAAGAATGGAAAACTTAGTACCAATTTGTTTCTTTGGGTTACTTTTCTTTATCACTTCAGCAGAATTTCTTCAGCCGTTACCAAAATTGCCCATCCAAATCGGGACTGACTGTTTAATAAATATTTTATCAGCGAGTAATCGTCAACCCAAACTATATTTTTCTGAAAAAAAATCTGAATCACCACTTTTTACCCATACGTACTTCCACCTTCCTAAATTCAATTTAAATATTCCAAATAATGTCCTGCAAAGTGATAACTTTACAATGAAGCAGGGTCATTTTCGGTTTTCTATAACTCAAAAAAGTTTCCATCAATGAAAAATATTTCTTTTATTTACTAGAAACTTTGCAGAAACAATCTTTGCGATTCAAAAGAGTGGATTTTCAACGTCTTAAAAAGTAATATTTAATGTAAACCTTAATGTAAACTCAAAAGCACAAGAAATATTATATTCGTTTTCAAATTTAGTATACATGTCTCAATTGGAACCATTTCACGCCCCGATATTATTTTTTACGGAACGTACCACAGATATTCTTATGTACTGTTATTTTTGCCCAAACCGACAAAGTTTTCATAACTTTCCTCAGACTCTTGACATTAGAGAAATATTCAAAACATAGGACATACTAAATGGTCAAGGACATGGATTGCACATTCGCGTATCATATCCTATGGGTGTCCCTGGATTGACAACTTGGGAGGATATATCATGTTTCAAAATTTTCACTGGGCGAAAAAACGACCTCAAAGGATTAAATAATGCATTAGCACAATGTCCAACACCAGAGTCACTGCAATTTTCCTCAGTTCAGAATGATATAAATGTCACCATTGTGGTAGATATAACAGACTTTCCACTCGCTGAATGGGACACAACAAACTGGTTTCTGCAACTAATAATATTTGAAAGTGTACACGGTGATGTACCACTAGAATTTGTCAATTTTCGCAGTGTAGTATTCATGGCGCCATTCACAGGTCTTTTTACAAATGCAATAGCCTGTGTAAACGTTAAAGATGCGTTGGTGTTTAATTTAAGTCTACTAACTGCAATGGCACCTGCTGTTTGGATTGGTCTAGTAGTTACCGTAATCTTGTATGCTTTCGTATGCAAGAATCTGATCAAGGCTTGTGGTATACTTTGGCCATTGTTGGGATCCTCGTGTAAGTTTAATCACTCAAGGATTTTCCTTGGAATACTTCTTGTGTCAAATACTTATCAAGGTGGTATTTCATCAGAAAACATGGAATTTAGTGAGTTCCCATCTCTAGTGAATTTCATTAATGATGGTTACAGAGTAGAACTTGGTAAAAGATTCAAATATGTTGTTTCATTGATTGGCGTTTTTATGCCACAAAACATACTTGATACATTTAAACCAATAATGAGTGGAAAAAGTATTACTGATTTGGTGGTTGCCGAAGCAACAAAAAAGGACTTTGAAAAAGGTCACTTTACACATTTTTAAAAAAATGTACAAAACATAAGATACTTCTGTTGAGTTCCATTCACGATGCGTATGGTATAGGTTTCTATGAAGTTTTAGGAAGCTAAGTTTGGCTGGTCGATGAAAAGTTCTATTGCAAGGGTTTTAATTTTCTACAATACCAGCAAACCGAATTAAGAGTGAGTTTACGGGCAAAAAGGTATATGTCCAGTAAATTCGCACTGGTGGAGAATCAATGGGCAAAAATGGGTTTAATGTTCAAGTTACAAAATTTGAAATCATCCTTGAGACAAATTAATGGAACAGGCTCTTTGAAAATAGAGCCACTTGGTGCTCTAAGGGATCCTGGAAAAATTCAAGCATGGTCACCAGTAGGAAAAATGGCTTTGATTTGTTACTTGCTTTCTGCAATATTGTTTTGCGTACGAATACTGCAAAGGTTTATTTTGGCTGGAAAAACCATTCAAAATACTATGTTCAATAAAATCGTTTCTTTGTGGAGTTGGGCCCAAGAAATGAGAAAAAAGCAAAAAGGCTTATTTTGTATTAGAATAAAAGCTTTCACGAGAATTTTGTGTTTCATAAACTTACAACTTTGTAATGTGTCAACCTTATATGTTTTATTGTATATTTTATACATTTAAGGTGTGAATTTGGATCCTACTTCTATACTTTGTAAATTTACTTTTGAAACCTAAGAATCGTTGTTAAAAATCAGTTTTTAAATGACTAAAATGTAAGTCTGAGTTTTAAAACTACCAATTTATAAGATTTTACAAGAAAAATATTAGAACTTTACACTTTATATTTTAGCAGAAAAATATGTTGACTAAAAAGTTATTATGCGTAAATTAATTGTTACTTTGAAGATGTGTAGTGATTATGGCCCTAGCCACAATTTTACACAAAAAAATATAAAAATTGAACTTTAAACTAGTTCGAAAAATATACGTTTTTTCTTTACATTTCGAGTTTCTTGTAGAGTTTTTTTCTTCTATTTTTCTTATTATGGGAATTTACACAATTACCTATAAACCTGCCTTACTTCTGGTTTATTACGGTAGTGGGCCATAACCCACTGTTCGATAACACGCTCCAGCAGCTACTACAAAGTTGTTTTAACTTGGTATTTTCCGCATTATTGTTTGTGTGACTGACGATCTTTTTAATATGCTAAAGCTACCTTAAATTCTATCCAAGTCATCACACCCGGAAAATATGAAACCTTGCTATTTTAATTAACTACTTCTTTTAATTCCTGCTCTGTCTGGGATAAATGAAACTAATCTATTTTCTTCCTGCATTCGGTACTAAACGGTGACGATAACTACTTTAAAATATCTGTAAATATAGGATAATATTTTCCTTATTGTTTCCTTATGAAAATATTCACGAGTGTCTATAAATACTCGGATAATTGTAAAATTACTTATTATTATTTCTGGTATTTTCTTTGTTACAATTTCCTTATTAATTCCTTGTAAAATTCTTTGTTATATTTCCTTGATTGATTTTATATAAATAGTCGAATCTGAAGACTTAATCTTCAGTTCGGTATTGGAGCTCTTTCCAGAGTCATTGCTGGTCGCCACCACGGGCGCACCATGCATAGGCTGGGCCTTACCCGCCGGCCCATCCAGTGCTCTAACAAGGAACACTACTTTAGTGTGAGTTGCATGGAACAAAACGAAATGTCGATACTAGGACAATTTTTAGCGTAGATTACGATTTTGAAAACATTTTGCTGTAAAAATTATATTCTGCATTTGCTTTATCGTTATATTTACTCGCATATTTAAAGGACGTCCGTAGCTTCTTATGTTTTTCGGTGAATTACATGCATGAAACAAGAAAATTTAGGCCTAAATAAGCAAATGCAATGTCCCTTGGAGTAAATTTTAATCAACAAGCGCATATAGAATTACATTCGAGTGTCTATATGGTTTGAATGTGCCTGTTATAAAGAAAACCTATGCAGAACTGGTGTATGCTAGGTAACCAAGGAGCAACTAGATGTTAGTTTTACAGAAAATTGTTTTCAAAATCGGAATCTACGCTCAAAATTGTCCTAGAATCGACATTTCGTTTTGTTCCATGCAACTCACACTAAAGTAGTGTTCCTTGTAAGATGTTTAAGATTATTAATATATGCTTTTACACAAATTTAGGTATCAATAAATGCACAGAATTTTCTTACGTATCCTTTTTATATCTGAAGTAATTATACGAAATTATTTGTTTATTGTAATTTTTGTAAACTTAAAACACTAACATTATACGCTTAGCAAAGTTCAATATTTTAACGAAATCAATTAAAACCAAGTTTTTATTCTCATTCAAAAGTTATGTTTCGTTTTTTATGTTTAAACAAAACTTGCATCGCACTTACATTGTACATACATGCAGCTTATAAAAACCACTGTCAGATTTAAATATTTAACTGTTAAACCATTTCAGTAATATGACTTAACGCTTACACCAATTAAGTAGTCCTTTTAAGAGTTGCTGTCACATTTAAAAATATGTTGGCAATCTTTTATGAATAATTAAGTAAATTACTTAAGTACTGCCTAATCTTTAAATTCTTTCCACAAAAAATACCATTTGAAAACTTTAGGACGTCTAAAATCTAAAGTATAATGGTTAGTATACTAATTCAAATATGAAAACCTTGCAATTTTTATAAGGCACATTCAAATATGCATTCCAAAATCTTAATGTGCCTACATTTTTTATTCCAATAAATGTAGTTTGGAAAACATTTATGTGCTCATAATGTACACAATGAACAAACAACGGTAGAAAATGGACGAAATTTTGACAAAGCCGTTTAGTTTTCAAAGGTCTAAATATTTTCATTGTTTTGTTTTCCTACCTTGTAATGCGCAATATACTGCTTACAACTGGAATTCTTCTCAACAAAATATAATCATAACGAACGGTTTAATTTTAACTAATTGTTGAAGTAGGCACCCAATGTACTTTCTATGCAGTGTAATAAACATTCAGAAAACTGCAAAATGTCACAATATGACTTCTGTGATTCCAAAATCGATAATATTTACACAAAACACGAGGATTATTGTTTTAAATAAAATTGCACTCACATTGCGCATTTGTTATGTCAACTAATTCATTTAAACTATTTTGATTAAACTTTCTAATATTTTTAGTGACGATTTTGAGTTACTTCATATTCTTGAGTAAAATTATTGTTCGCCAACATATCCAACAACCACAAATTGTGGTTTTAGATGTAACTCTTGTACAGGACAAGTGCAAAATGTAATAATATGACTTGCGTATTTCAAACATCGTTAATATTTATACAAAACCCCACCATTAACATTTTAAATTTAAAACGCCCTTACATTGCGCATTTTTCAGGTCAACAAATTTATTTTCAACAATTTTGATGTACTGTTCTAATGTTCATTGCGAGTTAGAGTGACTTCATGTTCCTGAGTAATACTTATGTTAGCCAACATATCCAGCAGCCATACAATGTGGTTTTAGAAGTTAGATGAGATAAATCAATTCAATATGTTGCCTAAATTTCGTAGTTTTATGAATTTGGCTACGTATTCTAATCCAAAATAATTAACCGAAAACGTTATTATTCGAAATTGGTCATGAAGCTTTACAAAATTACAACGTCGGATTCTAAAGGAAAATCATGCTACAACTGTTTTAGATTTTTGAAATGTTTTCTTTCGACACGATTTCAACTGCACTACCTACCTAATTGGTAGTTGGAGGTGAGACTAAAATGTCTACCTAATTCATATACATTCATTTATCACGTTCGTTTTCAAGTTGAAGTTGCATACGATAAAACTTTTGTCATCTTTGCATAAATGATTGTTAGTTTTTTTCATCACTATTCCCAAACATAATCGTACTTACATTGTGGTTTTAGCCTATCAAATATAACTATCATACGGACTTATTCCCAATTATATCCTTACACTTCCTCTACAAAACGTTACTCTATGAAAACTTTAGCACGTCTAAAATGAAAAGACTGTTGGTCAGTATAACAATTCAAGTGTCAAAATCTTGCAATTTTTCAAACAGCGAAAAGCCACGTCAGCAAAAATATCCTGATGTGCCTACTTTTTCGATTGAAATTGTAAAAAAATTAAACAATAATCTATTCTTATTTAACAAAATGCAGATAAAGTAGTAGAACTTTTCAACTTGTTTCAATTGGCCATGTTTTCTACTTTGAGTTTTTAATGCGTATTATGTTTGCTACGAATCGGAAAAAACAGTAGGACGTACGAACCTAACATTTTACATTTAATTATCGCATATTAATTTGAAGTTAAGTAAGTAGCAGAAATGTACGTAAATTGTACACAAAGACATGTGCTTACCATTTTGAGATTAAAGCTCAAAGAATAATTTATTGAATGGCTCAACTTTCCTAATAGATTTATTTCCAGCTGGTATTATTCAAACTATGTTGCCGCTTGACCCAATCTCTAAAATCTTTGAAGAAATAACCCTCTTATCTTGCAAAATCTTACACAATACACAAGTTCACAATTTTCCGAGAGATCAGCGGTATATTTTTTGATGATGCCAATGCCTACGCCTCCTGTTTGAAGCATTTTCTGGTCCCTCTTCATTATCTGTAAAACACCAGACAAATTAAATAAATTAGTTGTGTTTTTAACGTGTTTTGCTCTCATAGAATATCAGCAAACAATGATTTTTTTCATGTGAATTAAATAATGAATTTATCTTCATAAATTTTAAGCAAAACTTACGAAATTATACACCATCTCGGTCATAAAAAACGGTATCCTTGTTTTATTAAGTTCCTTTCTGGAAATTCTCTAGTTTCAAAGTAGGAATTTGACTGAGTTTGCTATCCAGGCTCAAGATCCAGGTTGCTCGATATATCTCAAAACACAGCAGACAAACTGTAAAAAAGAGAAACAAGAAAATACATTTTTAATGAAGGATTTTTGGAATATATTTCGGGACCATGAATGCGTCAAAAAAATATAAAAAATTAATATTAGCAACTTATTACCTTCCAGAAAAATGCTTAAACTTAAACTAGTTTTTCTATCAAGTCCACTGCTGTAATTTTGACTTCCGCCATGTCCTTCCTTCACGATTGGGTTGGCACTTCTGACAGAAGATCCTTTGCACAGCTTTCTTTTCAGTAAATTGTATTGTACAGCAAATGTACTACTTTAAAACTAGTATGCGTGTGATCTTAACTAATAAGTAACCATGTAAAAGTGATACAATACACATTTTTATACATGACAAATTTTCCAATGCATAAGGCATACTAATGATAAAAGAAATATCCTGTACACTTACATGTATTCACCTTCTAAATCCCCATGCAGACTGAAGAATTGTTCAACTGCTGTGGTTATATTTTGTAGGAAGCTTTCATCCAACATTGTCAGCTTATGGGAACGTATTTTTACTCGGATTATCAAAATTCTTCGGAAAGACTCACGAAACTGTTCACCTAAAACGTGATTACATGTAAAAGTTCTTGGTTGGTTGCTAACGCAAAGAGACAATTAGTATAAAATTTCTTAGAGTATGCCTGCCTTTTGTATGAGCATACACGTCTGTATTTCGGAGAAGCTTTTCTTTACAACACACTGCACCTTTGCAACCATTGCATACGATGCCAGTGGAAATTTACAAAAAGGTAAAATAATTCTTTGTACCTCATTTCCTCAAGTTGGGTTAAAAATTTTGTAGGATTAAAAGCGCGTCTAGAGTTTTTGGTTTTAAGACGATGGGACGTTAAAAAACCCAATCTTCATTGTATTTTATTTATACACATACTTGCGTACAACTTTTTAATTCCGATAGAAAAACATATTTTATGGAAAAATATACAATTTTAGTAGTTCCACATACCTGCACCTGAAGTATCAGAGTACATGAGCAAGAACAATAGTCTTTTACAATTTCGAGAACAGAAAACCAGTACGTACTTTTTCCTTTCTATGCATATCAATTTTGTCATATCAATGCAAGAGGGTAACCACTAAATGTAACACTGCAAACTATTGATTTGACAGACAATGGAGCTAACTAACACGTAAAAAATCATAAAAAGATTTAAAAAACGTCTTGGCACTTCAATAAATATTGGATGGCGGATTTGTGTTGCATGCAGAAAAGCCTTCGTCGAGACTAAAAAACCATATGCCTTGCTTAATAAAATACGTATTATCTTGTTAAAGTACAAATTTTTCTGCGGCTTTCAAAGTGTCTTAAATGCAGTTTTATATCTAGCAATTAGATGCAGTCACCAGAACAAAAATTGTGATACTGATTTTAATGAATTTAAAATCCACTGATTTCCGACAAATTAAGTGATCAATATGATCTTTAATTGTGTATGGTCTTTACATTCAATAATATATGTGAGGTTTGCAATGGATTGAGAGAAAATGAATACAAATTCTTATTACGAAAATGATTAACATATTACAGCTAGTTTCAAAATTGTGATGAGGTAATAATCTTTCAATTAATTGATTGTTAAAAATGAACCATCCATGTGAAATCTATCAGATCATTTTTATATTGACAGTATTTCAAGCTCACTAAAGTTTTATCGTCACTGCCAAGCTCAATCGTGTTCTTACGATTCGTCCAAAAACTACTCAAGCTCTCAAACACAATTGATGTTTTAACCCATTATTTCCCCTAACAAGGAAATAAATATTTTTTGCAACTTTTTCATTCGAAGGTATTTGTTCATTATTCGCATTTTTTATGGTGGGTTAAATGTCAAACAAATATTTGTAGCCTTTTTGTTGCTGTGTTTTCATGTTTAAAATAATTATGCAAAAGTTTAACTATTTGGCATTTTTTATTCATAAAAAAATATTTTGATGGTTAAAAAATTGTTTACATTTAAAATATTGCATATATGATTATGATGTAATTACATTTTACACATAAAAACTAACATCAATTTCGTATATATAAGACCTAACCAATATGACCAATTAAAATACAAACATAAGAGAATGGTTTACTTTTAAATAGTAACTGAAGTAAACAAACATTGTACTTTTCAGTTAGTGTCACAAACACTTAGTCAACTCCAAAATTTCGACTTTCAACTTAAATACGTTTTAAATGTGAAAACCTTAGCAAGACTATAAATGGTGACGCTGTTTGCATGTAATGACGCCCAAATAATCTGTGTTGCAATGCATCATTATTGTACTCACATATTACATAAAGCCAATTAACTGCAATAATTATATAAGCTCACAAATTCAAATCACTTGTAGATAATTATTCAGCCCGTATAACTTTTGTAAAAACTACATTCACTTCGTTTTTAGACTTTACAATATCTGTTTTTAGTCCAGATGACTTCTTAGGTAATTAGATAAGCACATTTACAAGAAAAAAATTGTAGAACATGCAAAACTCTCATAATTTGCCGACTTTTAATACAGTAGTAATATTTTTTCTGTATTAAAACATTGCTGCTCCCACATTATGCACAATGCTCATAAACTATAAAAACACTGTTTGCATTTAATGACTCCCAGTTCCTGTGTGCTTTCATAAAGCATAATTGTACTCACATTTTACATAAACTGCAATACGGACACTCGCACACAATTGCACATTGCTTAAAAGTAACTGTTTAGCTCATAAAACGTTTATAAAAACTAAATTTGCTTCTTTTAAAGACGTTGAAAATCTGTTTTTTTGGTCAGATACGTTTTCAGGTAAACATATTCGGAAATTTAAATTTTGTGAAACTATTTGACGAATAATAACAACGACAAGATTTATTGATTATCGTAAAATGTCAGCACTTTACCATATTAGGTTATTGATATTATCTTAATTTATTGTGAAACATTGATGTACCCACATTGTTCTCAATGCTCATAAAAAACAGTGCCTTTGGCATTATTTGGTCCGTAAAAGCTTTTCAAAGTTTATTACCTTAATTCAAACATTTGAAGACCTATTATGTAAGGTACGAATCGAACCATGGTGTGTTACCTATTTGCATTTGGTGCACTTTTTGCTCTGATATAGATTGAAGTAAATAAAAATTTACTCGCGCTGTACAAAGAAATTTGCTGAAATTTACCTGAGAATTGTCAATTTTGGGCAGATAAAATAATGTCAGCTTAATTAATCGTTATTGCTATTATAAAAAGCTAAATCTAACAGTTGGTACTTCAAACATATTATTCTCGACGACAAACAACAAGAACCACAAAGTTGTTTTACTAGACCTTCCTTTTAATGGGAATCACTTACATTATACTCTATCTGGGCAACATAGAAAACCGGCATATGTAGTGTTAGGCTTCTCAAAACAAAAAAAACTTGTGACCAAAATTAGTATTTTCAGTAATTATTCATTTTTCTATTGCTACATTCATGAGAATGGCACTTCATGGACTTGTTGATCTTATAAACCGGACCAACCATATATTTAAATCGACTTAAGTAAATGAAAAATCGTTGCCATTAATACAAACCACCACCGTTAGTATTTTAAAACTAAATTTCACTCAAATTGGGCATTTGTTAGGTCAACAAATTTATTTTAAACTATTTTGATTAAACTTTCTAATACCCATTGCAATTTTGGTTGAGTTCATATTCTTGAGTAAAACTACTTTTAGCTTATATATCCAACAGCCACAAATTATGGGTTTAGAAGCTAGATTAGATAAATCACAGCTTATTTCGCAGTTATTGCTATTATCAAAAACGAAATATAACGGTGTGTACTTTAAATATGTTATGTTCATGGGGCCATCCCAACGACTAACAAACTATACATAAATATCATAGGTTACCTAAATTCTTTAATTTTATAAATAAGTTACTTATTCCAATCCAATAAATTGATACCAAAACATAATTATTCGAAATAAGTTATGAAGCATAAACAAAATTAAAACATCAGATCCTGAAACAAAATTGAGCTTCAACTGCCTTGAATGTTTTTAAATTATTCTTTTCGATACGATTTCAACTAAACTATCTACTTTAAATGGTTTGTGTAAGTGAATTCAGGGAATTTACTTTATTCACATATATTCATTTATCAAATTCGTTTTTAACTTGCATATGATAATACTTTTGTCATATTTCCACAAATGATTATGTTTGTATTTTTCATGACTTTTGATAAACATAGTTGTACCTACATTGTACATATAGCTTATCAAATATAATTATCAAACTGGTTCGGCTAACCATGTCCCTAAATTTGTTCTTCAAAACGTTAGCCTTTAAAAAATTTAAACCGTCTAAAATCAAAAGACGTATAACGATTCAAGTATTAAAATCATGCAATTTTATAATGAACTACAGGATCTTAGTGTTCAATATCTGTAGGCTGCATATTTTATGTTGAAGCTAACAATATCCTAATAAACCTACTTTTTCGATTTAAAGTGTTTCAAAAATTAAACATTAATGTACTCACATTGAACAAAATGCACATAAAGCTGTAGAACTTTTTAACTTATAACTTAAATATAAAACACACTGAAAGTGTTAACATATTGACCTTGTTTACTACTTTGAGTTTTAATGCGCAATTTGTTTGTTACGAATAGGAATACCAGTAGGACGTACGGACCTAACATTGTAAATTAAATATCGAATATTGGTTTGAAGTTAAGTTATTAGCTGAAATATACCTACATTGTAAACAACAGACACCTGCCTAATATGTAGGAAATCAAGACTTAAGGAACAGCTTCTTGCACTGTTTAACTAAACTACTGGCCTTAATTCCAACTATTATTGTTCAAACTATTTAACTATAACTGTTCCTAACCTATAAAATCGTTGAAAAGTAACTCATTCAACGTGAACAACTCAAAGTCTTACACATTACATTCTGATGATGGCTGTTCGTCCAGAAACAACATTCGAGATCCAGGACCGTTTGGCAGAATCTTTTTAAAGATGCCCGTCTGGATTATCTGTACAAAATAATCAACATAAGAACAAAGTTAGACGTGCTTAAATGTTTTACATATTTTGCTGCTATGAAATATAAAGAGACACTATTTTTCGATGCACAATAAATCGGAAATTTGAATTCGATATATTTTAGTAAATTTACCAATTTAAAAATCATCTTGGTCACTTATAACGATAGCCTTGTTTCATAAAGTTCCTTTCCGGCAGGTCTCTAGTTGAAAGCTGGGAATTTGAATAGGCTTCTTTTCCGTTGTCAAGATTTTGGTTGCTTGGTTTATCTCAAAATAATCTCAGACAAACTGTCAAAGGAGAAACAGGAACGTGACCTTTAATAAAGGAGATTTTCACATTTCATTGGCTATAAGTGCGAAAAATAAATAATAATCCCGAAAAATAAATGTTAGCACCTTATTACCTTTCAACAAAATACTTAAACTTGTAATGCCTATGGTACACCACAAGTTTTTGTGTAACGTCGACTGCTGTATTTTTTTACTTCCGCCATGTCCTTCCTTCTCGAATGACTTAGCACTTCTGAGAGGAGAATTTTTTACATTTTTTTTCAGTACATTTTATTGTATAGCAAATGTACTACTTTAAAACTATTGTGTATGTGATATGAAGTATGTGTGTGATCTGAACTACTAAGTAACCTTATAAAAGTAATACAATACATATTTTTATACATGACAAGTTTGCCAATGCATATGGCATACTAATGATAAAAGAAATATCCTAAACACTTACATGCATTCCCGTTCTAAATCACCATGCATTATACAGAATTATTCTACTGCGATGGTTTCATTGTGTAGGATGCTTTCATGCACCATTTTCAGCTAAAGGGGATGCATTTTTACTCGGATTATCAAAATTCTTCGAAGACTTACGAGACTGAGCACCTAAAACGTTATTGCATGTAAAAGTTCTTGGTTGTTCGCTAATGCAAAGAGATATAGTATCAAATTTGTTGGAGTATGCATACCTTTGCAGGAGCATACAAGTTTGTCCTCCCGAGAGCCTTTTCTTTAGAACACACCGCACCGTTGATACGGTTGTATATGATGTCAGTGGAAATTTACAAAAAGGTAAAATAATTTTTGGTACCCCGTTTCCTTTGGTGAGTTAGGTAAAAAAATAAGAATTAAATTTACGTCTAGAGTTCTTGGTTTCACGACGATATATCATTTAAAAACACAACTGTCATTGTATTGTATATACGCACATACATGCTTACAACTTTATAATCCACATGAAACTAATTTAATGTAAAAAAATATTTTACAGGACATCCACATGCCTCCAGTTGAAATATCACAGATTGTATATGCATAACAATAGTCTTTTACGATCACGAGAACAGAAAACGAGTACGTACTTTTGTCTTTCTATGCATCGCAATATTGTCAATTCAATGCAGCAGGGATAACGTTTAAAAGTAACACTGCAAACTATTGATTTGACTGACAATGGAAATTTACAAAAAGGTGACAAAGTTCTGAAGCTAACTTTTATGGCACCAATCATGTTGGGTCCGACAAAAAAGACAAAGAATTAGACAGATATTTGTTGTATGCATAAAAATCAAATCAATAATCAAAAATATAAAATAAAGTTGTCAAAAAAGATGTTTCTTAAGAAAATACACATAAAAATTATGCCACAATAATACCATTTTTTATTATCATAAACAAAGGAAAGCGGTCAAACCACCGTAAACTCTTGCAATTTTTGTTTTGAGCTATACTACAAAATTAGAGCTAAAATTAATACATATAATATTTAAACCTGTGATCCAACATTGACTCATGAGAAAGTCAAACGAAATTTATGAAACGATGACTTACATGCACCACTGGTATATTATTATGTAAGATGGTAAAATACTAGAATTAATGGATGGGCACAGAGAGCATTGTCGGTGCTTTTGTACCTTTTGGTACGCATTTGTTTCAACATTCTCGGAAAATGACTTAAAAGGCAGTCTAACCAAAACTTCATTTAACGGCATTCTTATTGGTTTTATTTACATACTAAGACTAATTCACACGCAGCAGATTGTATGTATGAACACAAACATGTGTTTTTTCATCAAACACGACGCACAATAAGAAGTGCAAATTGAAAAATATTGTTTTGTCTAGTAATGGAAGTTTACAGAAAGAATAATTCTTCGTATCTCTTTCCCACATATGGATAACGCATTTGAGGGATTCAATTTCAATCGAAAAATAAAGCACATATTATAGTCGGCCAAAATTCAATTTAATTGGGGCAACTTGATAATACGATTTAGATTTGGTACTTTATACTTTCGATTATGGGTAAAATTTTGATTCCGATTCTGACAAATTTAATTTGCTGATTAAAATTCAAATTGTCGACTTTATACTTAAAATTAAATTCACATTCCGATTATGAGTGAAAATATCAGATGCTACTCTGACACTTTATACTTTCGATTAAGATTTAAATTGTTCTCAATTTTACCCAAATACAATCGGAAAACACAATTTTAACCCAACTCAAAACGAGAATCTAAAAGTACATCATATTTTGTCGTAAAAATCTAATGGGAGAATCGAAAGTATAAAGTGTCATATTAAAATTTCTTACTCTAAATTTTAATAGGAATTTACTTGTTTCATGATTTAGTTTTAGACCTTTTACTTTAAATTTGATAACCAATTTAATCGGAATGTGAATATTAATTTATAAATTAAATTTATGCCGATCCAAAAAGGTATAATACACGCTTAAAACATATCCAAATAAGTTAGTAAAGTAAAAACTGTATTGTACTGTGTGCACAATTTGAACTGAATTGAATGCAGTCATGTATTAATTTAGCCTTACATCCCGAAAGTACTATACACACCCGATTGCATTGAATGAAAACCTTCTTATACGGCATGTCTCATGAACATGATTGCATTGGTCACATACAGCGGTATGGCAGCAAACAACCTTGTACAATCACCAAAATAGAAAATAAACTCTTCAATTTATCTTTCAATGCATGAGCACAGGAAAGACAACCACGTCTTTTTAAATCATTCACCGGTACATGAAGAGACCCCAACACATTCAAATTCAGAAATATATGATTATGATTTTCTTAATCAGCATGCAAAACTGTCGAAGAGTACATTTTTTCATTTGAGTTCTAGAGTCGCCACCTTCCGGTATTAGTATGGTAAATGCTTTGTGGAAACTAAAATTATTACATTGGCGGTTTTATTTGGGCCTGAATTTAACAAAAAATGTGCTATGGTTCCTAGCAATTGTGCGAAATCAAAATAAAAAATGGGCTATCATACTTTAAGTAGGGTACAATATGCTTATAATGCTCGATCAGTTATTAGAGCCGTTTGATACATTCACCTAATATATTATCTGTTTTTATTTAATAATGCAGTATATCTTTGGCTTGAATTTTTTATATGATGAAGAATTCAATTTAAGTTTTGAATGCTTTATATTTTTTCTACGAACAATTATGTCATTAGAAATTTAAAAATACATAGTCCAAATCACTTTGCTTTTATTTGTTTTCAACATGACATTTTGTGTGCTTACATTGTACAAAAAATTATAACTATTATAAGGCTCTTCTGCCTGTAACAACTATCTCTATTTGGAAAACATTTACAAATGTTCTTTGTGCTCAAAAATAAAGTTTCGCAATAACTGCTTAATTTATACAAATTTTAACAATACAACCGGAAATAAAATGTCAACAAACATGGAAATTCAAAATGTGCCTAATTTGTTATACTGTAGCAGTTTGATATTTTACTCACACAAGAATGTGTCACACATTGTACATGATGTGCACAAAGGACAAGTCATTTTTTATCTTTACGGTCATTGGTAGTTACTGCAATACATCATTATTAAACTCACATTGTACATAAAGTGTATAAACTGCAATGCTTACCTACGGAAACCCATTCACACTATTTGCAATTAATTATTCATCTTAGAAAACATCTCGAAAACCTAAACTTCCAACACTATAAGACGTCTAAAATTTTATTGTAATCCAAACGAAAGACACATTAGGGAATGTGGATGAACGTCATAATTTGCCCACTTTTAACTTTTTAAAATAGGTTTTGCATCAATACAGCATTATTGCACTTACACTTAAACTTAACTGGTTTAAACTTAAGTTACCAGCTTAAATGTACGTACATTGTACACAAAAGACGTCTGTCCACTGTTACGAAAGAAGACTTCAAGTATGATTAGGATTCGTAACCAACCTTCTAACATAATGCATATTTAATTGGACAAAGTTTAGTTAAAACTCGATACACGTACTCACATTTGTTTTCAACCATGAGTGTTATAACTTTATAACCATAGAAAGCCTAAGTATTGCTAAATTCATCGCAAGTGTTCCTTTTAATCGTTTATGTTACTTTGCTTCAACAGCTAGCTTTCCTAATGCCGTAATATTGATTTGCTGACAGTATTTTATAATTTTAACTTTTTGCTTTGACGAAATTATCTTGCTGCAAAAATTGTAAGTGTTTAAAACCATTTGTATTCCCTAAAGACGAAGGAATTTCATACATGACCCAATTGAATCGTTTGTTTAAAATTTTGTTTAATCAAGTGTGCACTTACATAGTACAAGCATGTATTGAAGTCGTGTATTTTTAAATCTTGCAACTAAAAATTAATCACTGGGTAAACCTATGCAACACAGATATTACCTAATATTTCCCATTTTGACCTTGTATATTGGTCAATTTAAGTTTATAGCTATGATATACGTACATTGCACATTTAAGAGGCCTTCCTACACTTTCAAAATTTAGACTTTATAAAATTTCGTATTATTTCGTAGCAAACCTACTAGACTTAGTCCCTATATTATAGCTAAAATTAGTTAACCGAACAAATTTAATAACTCTAATATTTGAAAAATACTACTCAATTGTAAAAAATGTCATGGTATTGCAAACTGTACCACACTCTGATGAGAGGAACTTGTACAGAAATAAAACTATGAGAGTTAGAAGAGATTGTTTGATTTTTGTACTTTTCTAAATCAAATTTAGAAACATTTCCTTATAAACACAAACAAATAAGAGATTGCTCAAAAGTGATATTTTGTTATGATATGAAACATTAAGTGCAAGTGTGTTGCTTAATTACAACTCAAAGTACAATTTGTGCACTTTAAAAAAAGGATAATATTTTTAACAGTTGCGCACTTACATTGCACGCTGTCTGCAAAGAATAAAAAACATGTATATTACATGTCAGGCTGCTCTAAACATTAAAATTCGCGTAATGCGTATTGATTTTTACTCATCTTACAATTTTATATAGCTATATCTATTCAAATCCTTAGTAAGGGCAGTTTTAAACTTAAAAATCATTACTGACCCTTTATTCTAGCCGACTTGTGGAATTCCAAAATTTCTAACATTTCTAGAAAGCACAGTAGTAAATAATTTTTAAATGAAACTGCACTTACGTTGCGCATTTGTTAAGATTAAGAAATTTAAAACTATTTAAATTGATTTTTTTATTTAAGTGAGATTTGTGGGACTCCATACTCTTGAGGCGAGATAAAGTTAGTAAAATATTTAACAGTCCAAAACTGTAGTTCAATACAAAATGAGATAAATTTCAGTCGAATGTCATAGTTTCTTATCTAACCTTTCAGAACGACAATCTAACAGTTTGTACTTTAAACATTACCTTCAACGGCACTCAACAAAACCACAAACCAATGGATATAATTTTTCTATCAAGAAGTTATGGCAAAGATATTTTGGTAAACAAAAATGTGAAACATGGACACCAATATCATCAGTTACCCCATTTTCCTACTTTAAATAATTACTAAAACCAAAGTCAGTGTGATAAACCAATTCAATAAATTGTAATATTTATGCTGTTCAGAGTATAATGGAGAAGTTCATCTATTTTAAATTGCCCACTGAGTTTGTTTTGTTATGGTTTCTGTGAAACAAACGTGTACTCACATTGTACAAGCATGCATTAAAAGCCTACTTCAAAGTATATATTTTCTTCAAATAAACACCATAATAACAATATATGCCGTCAGAGTTCCACTTAAATACTGCAGTCTCGTTCGTTGCATTATTAAATGAAACGCTTCTGCATTGAACAAAAAAGACACCTGCCTAATATTTTGAAATTTAGACTTAACGAATAAATAGTTTATTGGATTGCTTAACTAAGATACTGGACTGGTTTCCAACTAATATTGTTTAAACTATTTAACTGTTTGATATAAACTCTAAACCCTTTTAAAAATAACTTCCTAAACGTAGAAAACTCTAGATCTTACACAATACACTCTGATGATTGCTGTTCGTGAGGTAGGCAGTATATTTTTTAAAGATGCACGTGTTGGCTTCCTTCCTAATCCATTTTCTTGTCCTTCTTGATTATCTGTACAAAATAACCAGAAAAGAACAAAATTAGATGGGCTTAAATTGTTACAGTAATTTGCTCCTATATGATATTAGAAAACACTATTTTTCAAGCCAAAATAAATCAGAAAGTTAGCTTCAATATCTTTTAGTAAACTTACGAACTTAAAAATCATCTCGGTCACTTATAAACGATGTCCTTATTTCATTGAGTTGATACCCAGCAATTCTCTAGTTGTAAACTGGGAATTTGACTAGACTTCCTCTCCGTGCTCAAGATCCAAGTTGCTTGGTCCATCTAAAAAAACTGCAGACAAACTGTAAAAAAGAGAAACCACAAAATAAATTTGAATGAAGAATGTTTTCTGAATATACTTCTAATATTGTTTTCATAAATGCGCGAACTAAAATTTCAGAAAGAAATAAATGTTAATAACTTATTTACCTTTTAGCAGAATACTTAAACTTGTGTTATAATACATTACTAGTTTTTGTATCAAGTCCACTGCTGTAATTTTAACTTCTGCCATGTCCATCCTTCTCGAATGACTTCGCACTTTTGAGAGAAGATACTTCACACGGCTTTCATTTCACTACATTTTTATTACACAGAAGGTTAAATCCCTTACAGTTGTGATTTGAAGTAATAAGTAACGTTTTAAAAGTAATACCATGCATGTTTCATGCAGCCTGAGTTGGTCAACGCATATGGTACATAATGAGGTAATTCTTTTGCACGTACACGTATTGAGGCTTTAAGGATATGCACAAGTGTCCGCATGAAATTCTCCCTTTTGAGCTGAGCAAAACGCAGTGAGCTCACAAATAATTCAACAAAGGGGCGTTCATACGTAATGGGGAAAGGGATCAGTTCAAAGG
>JAQFXM010002359.1:0-25206 GCA_034693345.1 Entomobrya multifasciata
CTGCGACCGCCAGAGCGGGAAAACCAATTTTTTAAACTTTTGCCCTTTTCTAGGGATAGGGTCATCCTAGATTTTTTCGGTTTCGTCAAAGATGGGTATTTTAGTACCCTTATTAAGAAAAAAAATGTATGGGGTCGCATAAAAAATGTGACGGCACTCCATGTCTATATGCCATATTCGACCTCATATGATAACATTTGACACTTTTTTAGGCATGACTTTTATAATAAAGCATACATACCAATATCATGTTTAAGGATCAAATGACTTAAATAAACACAATAAATCTGTTTAGCAAGCCGAAGAATAAGTAATTACTGTCATCGTATCATGTTTGATAATAGTGGTTAAAATTATGATAAATACCAAGCATGTGTAGCGTTGATTATCAGTGATATAATAGCCGACAAAATGCTGAATGTAGAGCATCGCATCATCACTGGGAAATACCCACAAAATAGTATGTAACAACACATCATTGCGTTACTTGAGTTTAATCTTGTTCGAAGCGTAAAAGGGTTTAAGGGGGCGAACGGTGAAAGGTTTTGACCTTTCACTTTTTCATATATGTTATATACAGTTGATGGTTGTGCGTCGAATATGTAATGGTTTGTTTGGGTTTTCAGTTATCTGCATGTCTGGACTTGCGTTTCTTGAGTGAGCTCTGTAACATATCAAGTAAATCAAATGGTTTCAAATTCACAAACAATAACATTTCATATTAAATCGTTTTTTGTAGACTAGGTATGTATTTGTACATTGTATTAATTCATTCCAAAATGATGTGGAATGTCACGATTTTTCTGAAAGAAATACGACTGTGTTGTGGAAATACAAGAATGTGCATGCAACACCATTATTATACATAGATGGAGTAGTCCACACGATTTTCTTTATTAAAAATCTAGCTTATGGAATGAAAAAGACATTAGTAATAAAAATCGTAATACTTTTATAATTCCTAGGAATTATATGCGTAAGCGCATTTTTCTAGTACAGGTGAATGAAGTATCAGCCCTTTTAACACATTAGGGAAAAGTCGTGTGTTACCTGTTAGCGTTAGCACATAGAAATTACAGGCTCATAACAAGAAGATCGTGGAAGAAGCAAAAATGTACATTTTAAATGTTGCATGAATATTACATTTTTGTTTGATAATGGTGCGTTGGCCAGTCATAAAACAGCATCATCTTTCACTTCTTCAGCATCTCCGAAGATTTTTTTCAGTGGATTATGCTGCTCCCCTTCGCACTTTGAAACAAAGAAGCAAGGAAATCGTGATCCATTCATCGTCACTCTTGGAATTTCTTGAATTTTCGAAACGGTCATGATATATTATGTTGCCTGCTTCAAACACTGTGTGAAAACAACTTGTGAGAGAACCGTACAGGAAGTCATACAAATGAGCTCATTAACATAATATTCCTGCAACGTATGTTATACGTAGGTATATATATATATTAATGAACTTCTGTATCAAGCCTTCTTTCTCTGTACTTACACATAAATTAGTGGATGATGCATTGACATGAACCCCTTCTCTCATTACATATTATTATATCCCATATATTTTGTTTCAAAAAATACGAGACTTTGTTTGCAGCTTTTTATGGTGTTGACAGATCTTATGAAATTATATTTCCTCTCATAAATATAACTTGATATGAATTGTTTATTTCAAGTTGCCAAAGGTTTGAATTTGAATAAATGGAATGAAAATTAAATGAAATTATTGAGCTTCTTCGAGATGACCATTCAGAATGCTGTGTAAGCTAAAAAAGACGAATAGGATTACCTTCATTAGTTAATCATTTCATCTCAGCCGTATCAAAGAAGTGTAAAACTGGTATGGTGTTTAACATATCACTTACATTTTTTTTGCAACTTGCTATCTATGTTTTATAAGATTGAACAGTCGAACAAGTAACATGGACCTGTATACTAAACATTAAAATATCTGTATACTATGTATTACAGATCGATATAATATTGATAGTGTTTTCTTACTGGTATGATCATGATGGTCATAACAATACGTTAGTAAATAGTACGTTTTTGAGTTATCGTGTGCAATTCATGGTGGTCTGTGTACATTCGCCGGCCAGGTGGATATACAGACTGACAAGGGTGTAAGCCCAAAGTGTTATCATTACCAGGAGGTTTGCAGTTGCAAGGAATCGGACTCTACGCTCAATTTCGCCAGAACATAGAACATGTTTGTCTTATGCAAAAAAAATTGATCCTGTTTAATTGCACGCTTTGTTGTAGGTTCAAGAAGTTGGCATGTCGTGTTGCGTTGCGTTATGTTACGCTGTGGATAATATGCTTTGCTTTTTGCATGTAGTATTATTAGCTTGTATAAAGTAGTTCAGTGTTCAGTACAATTGTTGTCCATCCTACATTAAAAGCTTAAAATGACTTTTTCTCATTGCTCATCTAACTTTTTCTCTTTTGTTTCAGCTGATATTGGAAAATATTTCACACGGAGTCCACAAAGTATTGTTGCACCGCCTGGGGATCGAGTTACTTTCCAGTGCGAAACCAACATACCCGCTGAACAGGTTTGTAATTCGAAATTCAATATTTTTTCACCCTTTCTCTTTATAATGTACAATCTCTTAGCATTTTGCTCATAACAAAATGAATTGGCGACATAATAGTAAAAACCATGACTAGTATAAAATGGTCCCATTTATTTGATGAGTGTTATGATGATGTTGATGCATCGAAAAAACAAAACAAAATTGAGGCAATGCATTTTTTAATTGGTAGTTGGTTAGGATTTTTTTACATTGTATACTATAACCGGAGCCAGCAAGTTTCTTTCATGTTGAAAAAAATGCCTGGTAATATTATTTCTGCAGGCTAGAGAGAGACTGATGCTTTTTTCCCAAAAGCCAAAATAAATGTGACGATACCAATAATACCGAATGCTAAACTGAGGCGTTGAGTTGTTTTACGTACATTTATAGACTCTCACTTTTGAATTATACCATTGCCATTTCAAGCTCATCAGCTCACAATCTCATCCAACAAGTATGTTTGTTTTCGTTCTGCTCTCGGTAGCAAGCGGAGCGATTCTAATGTGATGTAATTACGATCCAAAGGTATAAACTTGTAATTAATAATAATATAAGAGAATCAAGAGGAAAAAAATTGTATGAAATAACCTCTCGTTGTGGGTTATTATATACAGGTTTATCTCGATAATGATGATGGCATAGCAAGAGTAAAAATTTACAAAGAAAGAAAAAAAATTATTAAGAGCGATGCATATGCATAATATATAGTACTTTGTGCATATTCATTGTTCCACGAAACGGGTATTCAAGAAGGCATACAAAAAAGTACAAATTCACAAACTGCAAATTATAATTTATAAATGCTCCTGCTTCTACGCGTTCAGGTGCTGGAAAATTAAGTGGAGAGAAAAAGCTCAAGTCAAAAGACATGAAATGTTATGACTTGAATTGAAGCTTACAGTGGCTGGTTTTTATTAGCTTTACCACAAAAGAATTATCTTGCTATAATTTTCTGCACCAGATGCAGTTTTGTGGTTTCATTTCATAAGCTTGTCTTTGACTAATCTACTTTTAATCAGAGGAACATAAAATGTGAGAAAGAAGAACTGAAAATTTAAGACTTAAATTATTATTGCGTTGCATTTACTATCATTTCAATGTTCAAGTTAATTTTGAAAGATGAAATCGGATAGGGATAATCATAGGTTTTATTTTCGGTTACACGCCACATCCACCGTTTTTTAAAAGTAAAAATACAGTTGATG
This sequence comes from Entomobrya multifasciata, assembly GCA_034693345.1. NCBI lineage: Eukaryota > Metazoa > Arthropoda > Collembola > Entomobryomorpha > Entomobryidae > Entomobrya > Entomobrya multifasciata. The sequence continues at coordinate 3,788 of JAQFXM010002359.1, forward strand.
TTGATAACTACTACGTGATAATGTTGAGGTTCTTTGCTTTTTACACTGGTCATGTATATCAATTGCCTCGCACATTTGGTATAATGGCTGCTCACTTAAAAATGTGTGCGCTTACTTATCAATCGTCTTATCACGTCAGAAAAGTTGTCGTGTTTTGTGGGAATACACTGATAGACACATGTTATTGTTGAATAAGACGATGATTATCAAATTTTTTGATTGTAAGGTTCCTCCAGCCTTCAAAATATTAAAAGAGAATTTCAGCCGACCTATTATTTTTTCTCGATGTCTCTTCTCTCTACCTTTTCATTTGACAAACCAATAAATAAATAAAAACCAGAAAGAAACATGAGAAAGGAGAATAGTTTTTAATAACAAAACAATAATACATGCATGCATTTCTTCAATTTTTATTGCATTCCAAAGTTGTTTTGATTAATCGATCGAACGGATTCATCAGCAGCAGCAGCTACAAATGCATGAAATAAAGTAAATTTTTATTTTCACGACCTTGCAAATGTCTTCATTGTTGTTGGACGGGTTGGTCTACATTCACAGAAAAGAGCAAGAATAAGAATAGGCCTTCGCTCAGTCAGAGTCAGAGCAAATTTTTCTCGGCATTCATTACGAATGCACAGAGAGGCTTCACAAGAATTCCTTCTTCTTTCACTAGTTTTTTTCACGCGAAGGTTTTTAGAGACGATCAGACAGACAAGAAAACAAAATAGACGGAGAATTTTTGATTGAGGTAAGGATGAAGGAGATGTCAAAAGAAGATAAGATGTGTGTTTATGACCAAACACACCGATAGCATTTAAATAATGAATTGTGAGATTGATATATCTTATCACGATTACTTTTGCTAAAGGAATCAGTTCATCTGTTCGTCTAAAACGAGTGGGTACCTCTCTAACAACGAAAAGGGTAAAGAGAGAGAGATGTATTTGGAAGATAATGAATGATGTGCCTTTTTATCTCATCAAAAATGGTTTATATTTATTTCACTAAAATATTTGCATTGTTTTACAATAATGAGTATGTTGGACGGGAATTTGGTTTTGAAAATGAATTGTTTAAGTGGTTATTGCATTTACAACAAGAATTACTTGAGAGTAGAGAGTATTCCTTTCACGTCAATGTGCAATGGCAAATGTACACATTACATACGTATATATTCTACGTGCATTAAAATATGTGATTTTGATCAGACAAGACATGAATTTTTGATATGTTCGTGACAGACATTTTAATTGGTGTTTTAAGAAATAGTTCTGTAAATGATGGTTTTGCTTAAACGATTAATCAGAAAGCGATCTAAATACATAATAACATTGTTAAAAATGGCGAATATTTTTTATTGGTCCGTCATCAACCTTTCTATTGAAAAAAAATCCTGAAAATGAAATTCGATAGCCCGTTTTGTTGAACGATTTGATAATAAACTGTAATTTTTTTTGATTTTAGGTTCGATGGAAGCTAAATGGAAGGTTTTTGCACCCAGCAAACGAGTCCGACATTCGTGTTTCGGGGACTCTGCTATCCGTGAAAGTGAGTAAAAACCGGGAAAGGTATATGCAACAAGTAGGGGATTACCAGGTAAATTTTTAAATAAAACTTTAAATTATAGATATCAATAGCAATAGCGATTATCAAATTCATGTGAATGACTGCTGATGTTTTACTATTCTTTAAAATTAATTCACAGTGTGTGGCAGAATTCGGAGCGGAAGCACTGACATCCCTTCCAGCTCAACTGACGATTGCTGTACTGGATCCATTTCAGCCACACAGCAACAAAACTTTGGAGGTTGTGGAGGGGAACACGGTGGCAATTTCATGTGATGCCCCATATAGTAATCCACCACCTGTCATTCAATTCTATAAAGATGGAAGATACGTTGAACCAGAGACAGGTAAACTATACAAGCTCAATGTAGTTGAGTGGATGTAATCTATGCACATAATATACCTAGTTAAAACTAATGACTCAAACGTTAGCTTACAGAGATACAATAATTTACATTGTGTGCTTAAATTGGATACTATGTAGGTGCATCCAGTATATGGTTATAAATGATATTAAAGTGCTTGTTAAGTAGTGGTAATAATACTTATTAAACGTTAACCATAAAAAGGAAGAAGCTGCAATAACGCAGGTTGTGTGGGCGGTGGCATCATGGGGCATATTAGTTTACATCATCTTAAAGTACGTGTATAAAGATTGTCTTGTTGGAACAATAATAGCTTTAACTTATAGATGGTTCGTCATGTAATATGAGTACTATATTGTTGTTGATTGTTGATAGTAGTTTAGATTTAAGAAACATTTTACCACAATTAAACCTTTGACCGCATATATCCTGTTTTTGAAACTTCTAATTTATCTTTTTAAACAATCTATACGGTTAATCCCATTTAATGGACGTCATTTAATTTACCAATGATTAATGTGACTTTATCTTTTTCAAGAATATTTTGTTTTAAATAAACGTTCACCAACTTTAGATCTACACGTTGTTAACTTTGTAACAATCGTTTTTTGTATGATTTTATATGGTGTAAACTTGTTCCTTGTTTGTGATTTTCAAACCATTCCATTTTAATTATACTACCCACAATAAAAACCTGCAATCACGTGAGTCAATCTTATGGAAAAATCTTTGCATGATTTTTACAAAGTTGCGAGGGAGGAAAGGCATGAACACGAAGAAATGTTTAATTACTTTATGCTCATTGTTATCCTGACATTTTATTGGATTAGATTTTTTATTACCACATATAATTTTTACGGATTTCCCCTAAAACGAATCAAATCCATTGTTTTTCAACTTTTTAGAATAATATTAGCCGTAGTACGTACATTTGTAGGTTCATAGTGGTTTTTATATTTTTGATCAGCATAAATTCAGTCTAGCAGTTGCTTAATTAAGTAAATTAATTAATAATAATTACTCAAGTAATGTATGTATGTATATTTTTCATATGATTTTTTATATGAATGTTCATTCAAATACAAAATGTATAAACTTTTTTCTTTATTTTGATAAAATCAACAGGAAATAGCCTGCTGATGGACTCTGGGGTACTCCATCTACACAATGTTTCATACGCTGACGCTGGAAGTTACTGGTGTGCCGTAACAAACCACATCACAACAGACACGTACGTGGCGGATTGGGTCACCCGGCTGGTTGTTGTGCCCAAGTCGTCGGTTGCAAGAAAAGCGCCTGAGTTTCTGGTTAAACCGAAGCCACATTACATTATTCCTCAAGGTAGAGAAAAAAAGGAATCTGTCTGAAAATATTCAACATTTTCAACTAGTTAATAACCGTAGAAGCCTTTCAGCAGTAGCACTGCAATAATATTAATATGGAAATTCAAATGCACATGAACGTCTGCCAACCAGCGTGAAGTCCTGTAATAAAAATCCTAATGCCACTACCACTACTACCGCTTTTTGCAATAAATAATATTTTAATTTTTCCTTCTGCTTTTTCTCTCTTTTGGTACGTATGTAAAGGTTATATACATTGAATCTTATTAACGTTAACCCTCAAACTTTCTTAAGAGGACAATAAAAAGTAAAAATACATTTTTTAATGATCGTTTTTAAAGATGGGAACGTTACGCTTGAATGCGTGGCAATCGGCAACCCACCTCCGTACACAACCTGGAGAAAACTTCGTGCCCCAACAATGACGAATTATCAGTCCAACAAAGGAACTCTGCACTTGTTTAATGTTGGAATTTCACAAGAGGGTGAATATATTTGCGAAGCATACAATGGAGTTGGAGAAGCAATTACGACTCTCTCAACCATCGTTTTGAATAGTAAGTCTTGCAAACAAGTATAAAAATATATTCAGTCTAAAAAAAAGTTCAAATAAAGATGACATCATTTCATGCGAAAATCCTTTTACTACCATGTCCATATATTTATGTTTGCAATTTTCAAGGTACGAGAATATTTTATTGTAGTACTTTGTAATGTGTACACACTAACTACACGCATGGGAAAATCGGTTTTGAACTGAAATTGCATCTCTACATATTCTGTATTACTGTATTGAATTGGTAATTAAGTGTGTTGTTTTAAAACTTAAATTCGATATTACTTTTTTAGGTATGCCCACCATCACAAAGGAGCCGATGAGTCTGATTGTCGAGGAAGGCGGAGAAGCGATTATTGACTGCGCTTCAGAGGGTCTCCCCAAACCGAGGGTGTATTGGGTGTTTAATGGACAAAATGTTATTGATGATGGGAACGTACAAATAACCGGTTAGTTACATCAATAGATCAATAGTAAAAGTTTTTCTTTACATTTTTTGTACTGTGGATTTGGCATATCATTTTCATACACTCAAGCCACGTCACATCATTAATTTGCATATAACTTATCTCATGTTGAGTGTTTGACTGCGAGTCGCACGATACAAATAAGGCTTTATTGCTCCAGTCTGCAAAATTTTATATTTATTGTCGTATTTTTCTCTGTTCTTGTATAGATTGGGGCCTAAGAATATCCAAAGTGGAGAAAAGACATGCCGGTTTATTTCAATGCTTTACGACCAATCCGATGGGAACGGTTACGAGTCCTGCAGAGCTAAAAGTTATGCCGAAACAAATCACTGCAATGGCGAATGATGGCACAGGTTGGTTTCTTTTATTGCCTGTATTTTTAATGATTTTCTCATTCAACTTGATGAGTAGGCATGAATAGATGGTAAGTGTTGTTTATGACCTTTTTCATTTTACTCTTGTAGTTATAAAGCCACCAGTAACGAGCGTCTTGCCACCGGTGACAGATCAGGAAAATCATGGATATGCCAGCGTTCATCATCATAAAAATAACAAGTTTCATAGAGGGAAACATAATAAGAGGCGTAAACACAAAGGGCAAGGTAAGCGACTATAATGCTAGTACCACACATGAGGTGTCCATTATATTTGTAACAATGAACTTTACAAATTTTATGTATTAAATCCTCTTTTTGCAGATATGACCCCACCATCAAAGCCAACAATCAACAGGTTGTCAGACGAATCAGTGATGATTCGTTGGGAAGTTCCTCCAAATAGTGGATATCCAATACAGTTCTTTAAAATTCAGTATAAAGAGCTAACCAGAAAAACTGCGCGGTGGATGACCATTGATGAGGATATTCCTCCACATGTACACAGCTTTGAAGTGCGAGATTTGCGAGTTGGGCATGCTTACAGATTTCGAATAGCTGCTGTGTACTCCAATAATGACAACAAGGTCGGTGCTAACTCTGACAAATTCGTACTTCAAAAAGACGCAACGATGAGGAGGCCAATGTACGCTCCAATCATAACAAATGCTGTGCCCCACAACATGTCCGCAATTTTATTGAAATGGAAGGTATGTGCAGAATCAGGCTATTACATAAGTTTTATAATATTTTTCTCAAGATGTTTTTCATGTCATTAAAATATTCATTTCATTTCACTATTAGGTCATGAAGACTGAAGCAAGTGGTTTAGATGGATACTTCATCTATTACCGGGAAGCAACGAATGCGGGCGAATATACTAAAGTAGCAGTTCTTGGAGCAGATACGGAATTTCACTATATTAACCATTTGAAAACTGGAACTGCATACGACATCAAAATACAATCATTTAATCGCGCTGGTGCTTCGAACTTTAGTTCCATTATAGCTGCTAAAACTACAGGAACTGCTACAACAGAAAGACCTGATTATGACGTGCGTCACAGAGAAGAGGAATTGATTATTCCTGAAGATGAGCCTCCAAACCAACAGCAACATTTGTATTTACTTATTGGTTGTCTGTTTGTTGGTTTCTGGGTATTCATTTGCATGGGTTGTGCCATTTGCTACCGTTGCAAGCAAAGAAGAGGTATGTTCCATTTCCTTCTACATTGTTTGTTTTTAAAAATAAGGGCGATTTTAATTAACTTTGCTTATTAAATTGTATTTTAGATGATGAAGCTAAATATCCCTGTGATGTACAATTAGATTTAGAAAATAAAAGCATCTCAAATGGACATGTTGGAATGAATGGACACATCCACCATGGCCTAAGTGAATATATTCCCACAATCACTTCTCAGTTGGATGAGAAGGTATAGTTAATAGTCTTGCTTAAATTCATCAAAGAAATTCAGCATAAATGTCCATTGTTTGAAACATTGTGTAATTTAATAATTTCATTTCTATTTGTTTGAATAGGAAACATCCTTTGTGGAGCGCCATAATAACAATCGTCCCATTTCCCCATCCCTTTTAAATTCGTCGTCCTGTGATCTGTCGTCCTTCAAGAACTCCATGATGGATGCAAACTCATGTACAGAGATGAAAACTTTAAATGTAATTAAGAATAAAGTAGCAGAATCGCATTCAAGAAATAACAGCTTAAAGCGACAGAAGCATTCTCACATCAACGGGAATGGAAGTTTGAGAAAAGGACAGTATATGTCGTGCAGTAGCGAAGATCTTGAAGCAGACGATGACAAATCCAAAGATACCAAAATTTTCCCTAAAGAGCATTACAAAGCTCGAAAACACAATAGAAAGCGAAGTAGTACTGCTGATGTTGTGACGTAACATCGAAAGCATCAAAATAGCACATAAGGAGTATTGTTATTTAATTTTACTATAATTTATTAGAGCCAACGCAAATGTTCGTTTTCGACCGCGCTGAAATGTACAAGTTATTTTTATTTATTGTTTTAAAACTTTTACTCCGTCCGTAATCGTGGAAGTCTTACTTTGGAGTCGGACGTCCCCTTGTGCCTTGTCAACCGAAATGTGATATTATTTTTATAAGTTAAAGTTAAATGTATGTTGCATGTTTATAATATTTATGTACATAAGTTGATATCATAAAGTTATTTTTATTGTTTCAAAGCTTTATGAAAATCTGGTTATGTTTGTCAATAAGCTTTTAGAAGAGAGAAGAAGCTCGCAATAATGTTTGCATTTACGTGAAATTCTCATCACACACTCAAAAATTAGGATAAACCCCTTTTATCCAGATTTGTCTCTGATTTATAGAAATGATCTGATTTAAAGTGAGATCCTTCCATATACCGCTGTGATTCCTATAATATTTTTATGTATCTCAAAGTTGTGTGTTGTTTTAGTGTTTGTAGTTTTACAGTGAATCCGAAAACTGCAGAAATTCTTTGTTTGTGAAATTCTTTTTTGTTTATTCTCATTCAGGTATTCCTTTACCAATTTATGGTAAATTATTTATTTTTAAATATGACGACACAGAAAATGTATGTTATTTTGCTTTTTACTTATTCTGAAATTTACAGACTTCTGATTCCTGCAACACGTTTCTAAAATGTTAACTACTGTTTTCCTTAATTTATACAATCTCTTTAATGCAAAGTCAGTTAGTGGCAAAAGAGATAAGAATAAAATATTCTTGTGTTTTATAAAATAGTATTACGAAAGTTCTCATTATGTAAGACTGCAAAGTATAAATGTTGCGAAATGTTGGGTTTTGTTACAAGTATATAACAACCATATCAATAAATAAAAGAAAAAATATCCGCCATAATAACATTCGTGCAATCTGAATTTTTTCGTTATAAATATGAAAATACACGCCCACGTCCAATTTGTTTTAATCGTACAAGCTTGTAGTTTATCATTTTATGCATGATGATCATATTTTAAACTTTAAAATTCCATGAAACCAACTCTGAAAACTATTTCCTAATTAGAAAGAAATTGAGCAATTCGATTGAATTAAGGTATTAGTAGATTTTACTGGTGGGTCAAAGTACTACTCCTAGAGTCGTAATTTCTTGTTTAAACTTACAAGTAGTGAAAGCTGGAACAAGGGAAAGCATAAAACCTGGATTACTTTACTACGCATAACTTGCATGCATTCATTTCCATAAGTGCCAAGAACAAGCCCGGCTCGTAAGGAAAATTTCGTAGTCTCTACTTTTTCAGTCTTTAACATTGAGTCTCTGCTGTTGTAATATCTCAAGACATTCTTTACGAATTCCATGAATATTTATTCAACCATAAACTAAGAATGTCTTCGACATTTCACATGTAAAAAAGAGAAACGCAATACTTTCATCAACACTATTTTAATTATTTTGTTAGTTACTTTACGTCAACTTGTTATTTTGAAATTGAAATGTAAGATGGCCATCCAATTTGTCACAAAAGTCAAGATAAAAGACATGTTCTATCATCAAACCAAATGTTTCAGTGAATTCAAAACAGCATATATGTGGGTGTTTTAGTATTATTAGCAGGACCCAGTCCCCCGCTTGCATATTTCTTCCAGACAGTTAATTTTCATACGACTTTTTTAGCGTAGTCGCCTTGTTAGAAAATTTTGTACCTTGTTGAGAACCGTGGAAAGTTATATATTTATTATAATGTTAGAATGCAGATTTTGAGAAGTAGTGAAATATGTTTGTGTTTATGACTTGAAATGTTTTTCTTCAGAAAATAATACGAACAAGACGAGAAAAATCTCGCAAAGAGCAACTTGAGGCATCTCGGTTTCTGGAGGATAATTAAAAATAAGTGTTATGATGGCTGGCGCAATTGATGATGATGATAGTTGACGTTGTTGATGTTGATAATTGCCATTTGTAATATGTGAAAACTAAACGAAGGCTGGCTGGCGTAGATTGTTTTTGGCTGCATAGCTTTCTCTGCCTTTCCCGAAATTGCATTTTGTTCTTTTCAGCATCATTAACCGGAACCTTCACCCTTTTACATAATCACAGCGAAGCTCTTCCATTTATTAACAACATGCTCCTGATAATTCATGCAGCTATCATGAGTTGATAGACGAACAGCTATAAAGTTTCATAATGCATAAAACTGTTGTTATCAATTATTAAGAATAAGTGGTCAGAACAAACAACCTGTAACGAAAGTAGACTACACTGTTTTTATTTTTCTCTCTTTCTAATATCAAGTACTCTATATCACTATAATTTCATTGTATACACATTTCATATACATACTTACTAGATAACACAGAGCAAATTACTATCTGCTATCATCTGCTATCTAAATTTATTTCACTAACGCAAGCATTCTAAAGGTAATGGGGTTGGGGTTTACATGACGTAGTAAAGTTAATGAAAAAAGAATCCATTATCCTACGAACAAGAATATATATAGAGATCGAAGACGTGATGATGATAACGGTAACACATTTTTTAATAGTTCATATTTTATTAGCGACAGTAGTGAATGTACCTTAAATTGATTATAGCAGCTTTATTAAGTTTCACATTTAATTCAAGTAATTAGCATAAAAATGAGATTCCACAAGCAGGATAAAATACTGACAATGAGATAATGATACATGAGCTAGAAATTTATTTCCACAAGTATAAATATTACATACCATTTTTTAACGCTTGCTTTCTTTCTTCGGTACTATACTCAGGTCAGAGTGGGCTATGAGTCACAATGGAAGCGAGGAATGAACATGAATAAAACCATCTACACACATATAAGATACGGTATATGGTACTCATCTAATACTTAACAGATAATGTACATGTTTTGATGCAATTCAAGTTTTTAATTGCAAAATTCACATTCTTTTCGTTCTTTTCATGAGCCATAAACATAATAATTAAAAAGGTACGTAATTGCAGTGATGATATAGATAAATATGAAGGGTGTATCATATGATTTTAAAATGGGTCCGTTGTTGTTTTCGTCATAGCTTTCATTTCAGATTCAGCAATTCATACAAAGTACTTGAAAAACAACTATAACTGCTCCATCGAGAATTTTCATTTTACTTAAAACACCTATTATAATTCATGAAAACCTGGAGATCAAAAGAGAATGAAGGTGGAATCCGAAATTTTTCATTTTTCTTAGACCCGACCTTTCACTTTTTCATGACATATCCCATTTAAAATGACAAACTTTTTATTATGAATCACCCCTTGACATGATGATGGTAGAAGCCAAGTCGAAAGCTATATTTTAAAAATGGAATTAGAACCGCTTGTGTGAAGGAGAAGAATAGAACAGAAGATGATGGTATGATGATGCGATGATGATTCCATTCCATAACTTGTCGTTCTTCTTTTTATTTCCCATGAGAGCCTGGACTAGCAAAAGCCAGTCCCAAGTTGCCCCGCATGGCCTGGAATCCAGTGTATGATCTTCCAGTGCCAAAGTCGAAACCCCTTTTGTCACTAGAATAACATGAAAAAAGAGAGAAAGCAAAGAGAAAACAAATATTTTACTTTTTTGTTCTTTTCAAGAAAGAATGGAAAGAAAGTATGTGATAAAAAGTATGTATGTTGAAATGAGGCAAGGAAAGAGGGAAAATGCCATATAATTTACTTAAGTTTGTAGTTCTACTTTTGATTACACAACAACACAAGTTTTAATTCATGTGAAGTGATGTAAAAAGTTATTTTTTGGCATGTAGCCCGTATTACGTCATATCACAATCTTCTCAGTAGTCAGTAGTACAAAAAGCAGAACAAGAACAGGTACAGCATTTTTATTTGATAAGCGTAGTAATAAAATATTGTATGCATATGACATGTTAACAATTACTATACTGGACATAAACTATTACTGTTGCAAAAGCAAGAGAAATATAAATCAGGAATGGAATTTTTCAATTTTGTTTGAGTTTTTGCTGACTGCAAAAAAAGTTGCAGTTTGCAGATATGTTGGTTTGCGGGAAAAGGCTCGTAGTTCGTGGGTGGTTTTATTTTATGAGTTTGAAAATGTTTTGTGTGTACATGAAGTTTATTTTGCTTGTTCCCTTCAAATTATTTATGTGAAATGACCATTGTGAAAGAGAGCAATCACAAAATAAATAATAAATATAAAACTTACTGCAGCATTTTTAAAGCCAATGGCAAAGGAATGTTCTCAGTTTCCACAAGTCCTACAGTCTGCTGTGGTGTATCTTGAAACCTGGCAAGTTGGTTGTAGCCAACAAATTCGGGTGACTCTTCGTTGTTGTTGTTGGCTAGTGCGCTCTTGTCGATTTTGAACCATTTGTAATTTGACCTGTTGATGTAGAAAAAAGAGTGAAAGTCAAATGAAGTTATGTTGGGGTGAAGAGATAAAGTCTGAAGTGCACTTAGAAAAGACACTAAAATATATAAAAAAATGACAAAAGTATTTTTGTTAGGTCAACTTACTCTGCTCTCTTGTACTCCGGAATGAATTTCGCTGTCAGGCCGTACGTTCTCTCGTACAAGCAACTTAATGAAATGAATGCAAGAACTAGCAAGGAAACTGGGTGCAAATTCATTCTGATGCTTTCTACGAAATACACTTTTTGCGTAACTTTCAAAATATTTCTGAAGTACAAATATACACGACTGTATTAAATATACTTTTTGCGTTCTATTGCTCTTTTTATGGTTATGATGCGATGTCACACATCCAATTCAATTACCAAAAAATATTATGCGCTCTGTAATAATTTTCTCTGAGAAATATCCTATTTTTTCTAAGCTGAGCACAAATTCCAAAAACTCGCGTATTTTGTTCTTTTTTGCAGCCTTCACTTCCGTTTCCTCTGCTTTCACAGAAGAGCAAATAAAAACCTAGTTTTTTCTCGCTATACTTTTTTTATGAAAAGAATACTTCACTAACTTGATGGAATGTACTACGCGATTAATGATGAAGATGTTGTTCATCCCAACATTCCAACTTGACTTCTAGATCTGCACTGTTGCAAATCTCAGCATGAGCATTTCCTCTTGTATACCACTGCTTCCCCCACCACCACCAGTGCTCTACCACCATCATACCAAAAGCCATCTAGAGAAAGCAAACCTACGTCACTCGCTCACATAATTTTTGCGATGCGATACAATGATATGCTCATCAACCATATATAATATTTAGCCTGCTGCTTAGTTTGAGAATTTTGGTGTTTTGTTGCAAATAGCAGATGAGATGGAGGCTTATGCCATGCCAGGCCAGAATCGGAATCATTCATATCCTCATAAAACGTAATATAAAAGCACTGCTCTCTACTCACTCACCGGTTTAAGCTCAACCGTGTGGAGAAAGCGCGGTGGTGCTTCTTTCATAATGGCATATAATAGAAAACATTCCATTTAGACAAGAAGGCAACTAGCAAAGAGGGTATCAGATCTCTCCATTATTTTTATTATAGACAAGTTTTCCTTTTCCTCCTTTTTCCTTATTCTTCTCTTCACTCGTTCTACTGTTCTTGCATATAATTTACACGAATGATATGATAATATTATTATGGATCTACTCACAAACTTACTAGGTAATGTGCGAAGAAAATGATTTTGAAACTGGAGGTTGTTGGTAATTTTATTTGCATCGCTTCATCCCTTTTCTCTACCAACCACCACAACTACTGGAAAAGCATCCCACTACCAAAATACTACGACGCAGCGTAGTAAATATGTGGGTAAACTGTAAACTCTCACACTTTTAGCTTCTGAATTCTGGAGTGATAGTGGTGGTGGTTGGCTAAATCCAATTTCCCATTTGTATATGGAAACGCCAACGGATATTAAATTACTGCTTGGAATGTATATGGAGCACAGAAAATTCAGAAACAGAAACGCTTTACTATTTTCATACATAAAATATATATGTGTGCATAATAATGATAATAATCATACCATCACACTAATACGATAACTATTACAGCAAATATATACATTTTCAATTCAGAAACAGAATTCTATTCTGATTCATCCTTGTAGAAAATTTCATGTTACATTCTTTTGGAAAAAATACGATAGCGCTACTTGGGAAAGCTGAAAAAGACAATTCGTGGAAATTCCTGTATGATTCCTTTCCGGGTTTTCCGTCTATATTTTATGGAAGCACATACATTATCTTCTCTAAAGAACGTACGATTTGAGATACTGGTCTGTAACAAATTTTGGTTATGCATAGAAAGAACAATAGAATCACCGGCCAACAGTAGTAGAAACTACGGTATGACGACTTCCACCCACCCATCAACTGGATTTTTTGCATAAGACTGTCATTAACCCAAATCATTTTGGCGATAAATTTATTGTAATGAGAAATGAAGTGCAACATATAACATCACATGGCACTTTAGAATTATCATGTGATTTGCGAATATTTTCATGTGAATCATCACATGAAATGAAATGTGGTACGGAACGGCGGAGTATATATTTGAACTTCTAAAGTGTCTGGAGTTTCCGTTTGAATAATGTCCTCTGACGTTATTTTGTAATTTTTCATAAATCAGATTAAATATTACTGATTATTACGGAACTTTTTGGAAACTTTAAACATAAAATTATGAAAACTTAATGGAGTTTTTACTTTGGAATGAGATACAAATTGAGATAAATGTTTCAGCTTTGATAATTATCATCCAATTTTTTCCTTGTCATTTGCCATTTTGGCTCAACCGAACAAAATCTGCGTATATTTTCTCTTGTCCATGCATTTTAGAGGAACTAGTTGGAAGTTTTACCTTTTTGTGCCATTCTAAATATTCTTTAGTTTGTGTACTTGGATTTAATTACGAAATAATGATGCTGATGCTGTATAGCAATTAACTTTGCAAATGAATTTAACCTTGATAACAGGCTTAACTGGATTAAGTTTTACATGCACATACAAGTACTTATACACAAGTGGTAAAGAAATGTGAGAACCACTAAATAAGATTAACCGTACTTGTATGCATAAATTAAAAAGTTTTGTGCTTATCTGCCTTTAGCACTTAAATCTGAATACGATAATAATAGGATAAAATGTGAACAGAAAAAGCAGTAGCTGATCTGATCCAACTTTTACGGGAAATGAAACTCTGCTTCCGTCTATTTTTGATGTTCTTTTACTATTTGCACATTGCGTTCTTTGCGAATTCGGGAAATCCATAAAATCGCACCATGATGGCTAGTGACTATAGTGTCACTTGAGAATCTTATTAGAAAAGTTTATGACAGCATTTCATGAGATGCTTTCATTCAGGAGTTCAAACAGCAGAAGGATCAACAGGAGAGTGGGTGGCTTTTTGACTTCCAAATAAGGTTATTCTAGGGAAAATTTGTCGGTTTTCACCTTTTCCCTTGAAATTTCTCTGAAATGGTAACTTGAGTCTGCTTAAGCATCTCCTCTTGTGGCCTGCTACATGGATTACCTAGCGTACATACATATATACCAAAAAATGTGAGGAATATGTGTCTTTTGTCCTACTACTGTGGTTTTGGTGGTTGTCAGAACATAGATTCATCTGAAGAGAGCAATGAATAGTAGGAATACATGGATAATATTGCCTAGGCCTTGCCTGCTCGGCCACTTCTAAAAATTACTTTCCCTCCAGTTTCCTTATCAAAGCTTTTCCCTTTAGGAGCCAAGTTGTTGAAACATGCTTAGGCTACAACCTTTGTCGTCGGTTTCCTTTGTAAAATTCTATAACTTCAAGAATCGCAAAGCAGCAGCAACTGCATTTTCTGATTTTGAGAAACTACCTGCTTTATTGGGTGTAAGGATGTACGTAAACCACTTTTACTGTCAATAAGATAAAATGCTTGTATGTTTTGTAAAAAAGAACTATAAATATCAATTCACGTAAACATCTTTAAAAATTTACCACAGTCCAACCCCGAGTCCATTCTGTGCAGGGCTTGGGCAACAGTAGTAAACCTCAGGGGAAAGATAAAGCTTGTGTAGTTCAAGAAATACTTCCGAACAAGTACATACCACTCCATGCAGCCAAAAAAACTGTTATTATCTTGTTCACCCAGGCGGAAAAACAAAGCGAAAGCTCTGTAAAAGTACATATGGTTGCTTATAAGGTATTCATTGTAAAATTTTCAGCGTTTTTTACAATAGAAAATGAAAAATAATAATAAAAATGAAATGGGAGAGAAACGGGAACAGAAACAGATACTATTACATATAAATATATATACCAAGCAGTCAAGCAAATCAGCAACCCAGATTACTTAAGCTTTACGTTTAAAAGTCTTCGGAGCCTGGGTCCCGGGAAAACGAATGCCCTGAGAAAATACCACTTTCTTTTATCATGGAAAAAAGAAGCTGTGAGGGCCTGATTGAAATGTAAACAGTATACTTATTTTTATTTTTGCAACCGTGAAGGTTCTAAACAATTTCACAAAATTATATATATTATATCTTTTATTTAATGTACATATTCCAAGGCTCATTTTTTTGTCTTTTTGCCTTTTCATATGAGATATATTATTTCCATAAATTTAAGTTAACCTTGTAGAAAATTAATCCCAATTGTTCGAATGTTAGTCTATGGAACAAAGGCTGGATCTACCGATAAATCTGCGTCTAGCCTTATCATTGATTGCAGGATTGACCTTTTGACGGTCTAATGTACACTTCGTGGTGGAACTTTAGTAAATTTCCATAAACCCACCATAACCAGATAATTGAAAGTCAAACTGAGGTAAAACGGCCTGGAGAAAGTGATAAGTATACTAAACTTCGCTTGTTGTTTGTTATTCTTTCATAAAATTTGCTTATTTTCCTTATATTTTCCTCAGGTTTACTTATAATTTGGCTGAAGCATAGTGCAGAAATGATCTCATATTTTGATGACTTCACAAACAACTTATATTATGTTGTATGTTTGAATAAACAAACAAAAAACTTTTCATATGCTGACTAACCAGGGTTTGTAATCGAAATTAGCCTCGTTTGACATAGGTAAGCAACAAGGGTGCAGCGTAACAAGAGACACTCATTTATTCGCATTCAAAATAATTATCTTTTCATCTCAAATGTGTACATTTTGAAATTATTTCGCTTAAATAAACTCACATATTGATAATGTCCTTAAATCAAATGATTTCTTTAAAATCTGCGTTCTATGAAAACCGTAGCATGAGTTTGGTGAGTGATGTGTGAGGCATAAACGAAGTGTAAAACAAACAGTTAGCTTTACGTAAACCATAAAATGTATGGTGCATTAGATAACTGCTGAGAGGAAAACAAATATAAGTTTTATAAATAAACAAGATGATGCTAAGGACTATAGTTGAAAACGTCATAAATTGTCGAACAGTCATAAGGCAAGGTAGTAAGTACGTTACGTTATAGCTATAAGTTTTAAACCTTTACGAAAGATATATTGTCTAATTTGCAGGGACAAATCCTAAAAAGTAACAACTCAATTTAACCTAAATAATGTGTCATGTGTCTAATCTTTGAAGTTTTATTCAAATTCGGAAATTACTCTACTTGCTATTTTAAGACTACGTAGTACGTGACTTGAACTGCTGAAAATAATATACTATAAACCTATTCTCCTTTAAAATGAAATGCATGAACGCAATCAGTATGAAGGTTTTAAACTTTTTCCGCTATTAGCCATAGACATTTTTACCATGAAAGATTAATACAAACATCGTGATGATGTCAAATATTCAATATTGCTAGGAAATTGTACTTGGAACTGGAACTTAAACTGACATAGAATCTATTACACAAAAAAATCCAATAACTTTCCATGAAACGAATGGGGAAAATGAGCTGTGTTTTAATCCTAACATACATAATCGAAGTTGAAAGCTTGCAAACGCCTACGCTTACTGTGAATCAGATCGTTGCTGTATTACAATGTTTATATGCACAGTCATATATACGAAATCACAAGTATAGATTTATGTTAAAACTGTGGAGAAAGTTGAGCTTGCGTCTCAAAGTTCCCCAAAGATTCTGCGATTTCGCTATGATTCCGAATTCTTTTTGACGTTCCAACAAAACCGGCTTGCGTGCCAAATGCCACATCCAATTTTACGGAGTTGAAATAGAAACTTTCACTGCTGGCCATGACAAAAAAATTATCCACATATCCACATGAAGTACAAACGTTGTACTGTACATCGAGCGGGATATAAGGTATCTTTTTACCAAGCACTTTTACCTAAGTTGTGAAGGCTAACAGTTACTGGATTTTTTCTTTTATTGTTCATTCCGTTCGCATAAAATTCTGGACATTCCTTGAAATTCCTCTTTCAGCGTGTCTTGCTAAATCTAGTCAGAGAAAATACCATTAACGTAATGTGCAAAATATTTTTTTTTGCAAATGATGCAATGGCGCCACATATTTTTTGAACCTGGGCTAAAAAACAAATGTGGGATATATAGTGCCCGTGAGGTATAATTCAGGAATCTTCGTTATTTTTGAGTAGTTGGACAACCAACTTTTCGAATGATTAAATGGTTCCCATTCCGTCCAGGAAGTAGACAAGGACATGGGAAGACATTAGAGTTCAGCTATTATAAGGTAGCTGATTTTGATTACACCATTCCTTTTTAAAGAGAACAATATAAAAGAAATGTCGATCTTATTAATGGTTCTATGGATTAAGATTGACATACAGCATAGAATCTAGATTATCTTATTAGGAAAAATGTAAGTATTAAAACGCTAAGGATATCTAGAGTACATCAAAATAGAGTATAATATGTATTTAAGTCGCCGTTCTTCACAGAAAATCTTTGGTTGGTTTGCGAAATAATATGATCTTACAATGAATTCACGAGGTATCTACGTCCTTCATCGCGTCATTTGTCCATTCATATAATGTTTTATACTTTTTCAGCACTAACATTACTTTATGTCCACGTTACGTAATTATTGTGTCAGTCTAATAGGCCGATGCTTAACTCATTTTCAGTACTTCCATTATGGATGGCCGAAAAAAACCGGCACAGATTTCGCAATGAACATCAAAATTAATAGAGCATTAATCAGACAAGTACTTAATTGTAGAATTTCTCAGCGGTAACGATTTAGCTTTATGAGACTCATGTCTGTATTGTTCTGTAGACACAAAATAAGATGCGCATATGATGATAATGATGACCTTCGTAAGTAATGGAGTGCAGCAAGTAGCTTGTTAAATAAATTACGTACTTTCACCACATTGAATTTGAAGAAACCATATCAGAGTATCATGCTTAGGGCTTTCACCAGAGTAAGAATAAAACAAAAACACAGCAGCAGAGAAATGCTTTACATATACATGTATGAGAAATTTTAAATTATAATTCAGGATGTGGTATAGGAAGCTGAAAACAATATACGTATGCATGAAATGCTAAGTGCAACCAGTTGCGAAAAAGTTTGAAATGTTTGCGTAGACACGTATTTTTCTCTCAAAAAATCACGACGCACAAAAATGTAATTTTGCATTCAATACGCTGAGATTTCTAGTCTCTCGAGTTTATTTTTAGATTTGTATTCTACTATAAGTATATCGTACGTCTATTTATCGACCTCAACAATATTCACGCTGCTTTATCCTTCACATGTCAATACAATACAACTTCAAAAGTTCAAAAAGGGTCTGAATATTTCAGTCGTTACTTTTAAAAACCAGTTAACTTTTTCAATTATGGTACAAAAATCAGCATGTGGTTTAACAACGCCATAAAATAAGCATTTTTTACTTGAATTCATAGCTTTTGATATGTGCCTAATTCAAATAGGTTCCATACACTTGTGCTACAACTTTCTTTTCTTCTCCGTCTCACTACCACTTGTACTCTGAACGTGAACAAAACATTTAATAACATGAATGAACTTATGAAGAAAATTTAGCAATAAAATATCTGTGTTCACAATCACGACAATCAAACCAAAAAGAAAACCTATCGTATACCTGCTAAATATGTTTATTAATTATGCAACTTTATTGTTAATTTGTATTTATAAATTTATTTTAATTTCCAACAGATACATCTTTGATATCTACGTTTTCCTATCCTTCGGCCGTTCCCACATGGCTGCCGCAATATACCAATTCATCAGAGCATTTACTCCTTGAGGAACGGTGATAGCTTTTGTCTTATATCCCCCCAAATTCGTTGCAATGATCTTCATTCCTTTCTGATACTTCAACAAATACGGTCTTAATGGCGTATCAAATGCCAAATATTGCTTTAGTGCATGCAGAAACTCTTGAGACGCTGGATACAATCTGGATATGATAATCAGCATTCGAAAAATCATCCACATTCCTACACAAGCATCTTGCGCATAGAATGCTACTCCCAGCATATCCGTATCCGGCTCTTTTAGCAGTTGGATCATCATAAACACGTCAGTAACAAACTGGGAATAATTGGAACCCATTGTTCCTCCCATTAACCTGCCACACCAACTGTTGAAGGAGTTAGTGGCTAGGGTCATTTTCCTGTAGTCATGTAGCAACGTCATGATATCGTAATCCGTGCCAGGTACCTTTGTCTTGGGATTCAGCTTTCTCCTCCAAATATATTTCCTTTTGAATGGGATGCTAGCATCTCGACGTAGATCTCCTACGTCAACACTTGGTAGATCGTCTACATTTTCTCGTTGTCCCAGATCAATCAGCTTCTGCAACGTTACCGTCATTTCTCTCATGATGTGTGTGTAGCTTGATGCGTACATTTCACACAATATGATGGACCACGCTTCGTATATCCAAATGTGGTAAACGTAGCATACTTCGTGCATGCAAAAAATAATGCGAAGATACCAGTAGTCCACTGGGACAACGGCGTAAATGTTTGCGGCATACTTGGGAGCAATGAAGAATTGAATGATGATTGCAATACACCCACCAGCGACAATAAAACTACAAAATGCGGGCGATAAATACAAAAATAACACTTTATACTTGAATAACAGTGAAAGCCATGATAGGAAGAATTTGTAATGTATGTATCAAACAATGGTCTTACATGTGCATTCTTACAAGACTTCGATCATTCTTCAAAATAGCATCTTCCACATGCTTGGGGAAGCCTAGTCGATGAAATACCGTTTCCTGGATTTTCCAATTCGCACAAAGAATCTCGAACATGGGATACTTCCGGCACCACATGTTTGTCTCTTGGATCAATTGTGAGAACGTGAGAAACCAATCCCACATACCCATTTGATCAAGGAACGTAACTTCTACTGGTAAATAGTGTCTGTACGCCATTGTCAAATAGCTTATTTTTATGACCCCATTTATCCATCCAGTGTAGTAAAATAAGCGACGAACTGGTCCCGTATTTTTTATGACAAAATTCCCTGCATTGTCTCTAACAATGTAATACTTACAAAGTGTCAGGTAGCTCAGAACGATCCACATACGTCGTTGAAAATCTGTAATTGTTGCCATTTTATGGAGAATTTTATTTTACTACTCGTGAAGAAATGAGCGAAACTGGACATGGGCCAAAGTACACTAATGCCCTTGATTCCAGGACAAGTTAGATTTCCTTTGCTTTTGTTTTGTTGCATGTACACAGTTTATCGGTTTAGTTAATCAAATTAAGTAAACTTGTCAGGTATGAAATTTTAAGATGATATTGTTTTTGCAAAATAAATCATGCATATATAGCATAGCATTTATGGCAGTCATATTGACAATGAGTATAGCTTAACATTAGATTTGGAGGGATTGATGTTTACAGTTTAGACCAAATACCAAAAAAAAAATGGCTGGGCCGCTGATTTATGTTTTAGAAGGGTAATGCTTTAAACTTGTTTACTCTTGTGTTTTGTCATTTTTGTGTAAAAGTTAATTCGCTAATGTCGAGTGCAGGTTTTACTATAACTATAGGTAGTATAACATGGTATAACATTAATTGGTATTTGTTCTGGAAAATATTTTCAAGAAAGTTCACAATTTTACACGCGAAAGTACACGATTACATCTTTTAATTAAAACCTTGTAAACAAACTCTTGTAGCCTGTTTCATTTACTACTTTTTAAAAAATTGATTTTTATATCGAGCTACATTATATGGGACTAAATACTGCAAATGTGTTTTTTGACACGTGTACAACAAACTTAATTAAGTTGTTACGCTGTAATAAAGCTTATTAATAATAGTGAAATGGTGATGCATTGTGATGATTTGATTAGTTATTTATAAAGATTGCTTCGAATTATACATTTGAGATCAAACGCAAAAAAATTCTTCGGATGAATGAGTGCACTGAAGTTTAGCACATGCTCAATTGTATATTACTAGTAAATTTACTCGTATTCTATTCGGTATTAAGTGCTGTAGTTGCATTATGCCTATTTTACTCTTCTCTAAAAAGTTTTTTAATGAGAAACTGAAAAGAATCAGTCGCATAACTTTCAATTTTGATGATGATAAATGTCAAAATGACAGTATAACGAGTTGTAGTTTGGTACATGCTACACATGTTCGTGTCACTTGCAGCTTTGTTTCTTTTTAGGAAAATGATATTAACCACATCAATTTCGTATGAAAAATTCAAAATGATTTGTCATTCATGCAGTGTCAAACTACTAGTAGGAATAGGCATACATGTGTAATATTTAATCCATCTCATGTTAGACGTATTACTCAACGAAAAAATCATTTACTAAATATATGCCTTTATCCGTATTTAATATCATATGTATTGCAAATTTTCA
>JAQFXM010002360.1:0-25205 GCA_034693345.1 Entomobrya multifasciata
AACAGACAGACTCACTTCGCTATGCTTCGTTCGCTGTTTTTAAGCTGCCATATGCTCTATAAACTCCCTATCCTTCCCTATATAAACCCATACAGTACCTACTCCCACCACCACCCCCACAGCCTAGGAAAATCTCTCCATTTCAACTTCCTGTCTCTAAAAAGGTGACTACCGGATTTACTTTTATCTCTACTATTATTATTTTTATTTACCGCCAATAAATCAAGCTGTTAATCAATACAACAAGTTGTTAAATTGTAGAACCTTTTATTTATACGGGGAAAATAACTTTTAAATCATTAAAAGATAATAATTGGTAAACAACAATTCGTGTGACAATGAAAGTTCCATCTTTCAGTTTTTTTTGGAATAAACCCACTCCCGCTACCACTTTCCCTCAGCCCACAATTTTTTGGACCTTTCAGATCTCCCCATTGCCATGCCACCTCGTCCGCTGCTGCAGTCCAACAATCATACTCTTTTTTCCAACAAGTAGTTGTAGTATGAACTGCTGATGTTGCCAGTAGCATGGCATCCCCAAATCAGCAGCTATTTCCCTTTACATGTGATATTAAAACGACAATTCCAATCAGATAAGCAGCACGGGATCCTCGCCTTTGGAACAGCGAAGATGTGGCTGTATTATTTGACTGGTGCGTAAGAGAATTGTAGCATCATGAACACGCTCCAAATGAACGCAAGGCACATTTTTTGTTGACAAAAGAGGCGGATCTGGAATCCAGTGCTCCATGCTTTGAAGATGGGATTCACAATGCTCTACAGCTTCTCATGACACCTGGAAATTCTTCATTAGCCCCACACACGCCGTCTTTACGAAGATGAGCAGTGGAAAAAACTACCAAATGTGCCCATCTTTGTAGGTAAATTAATGAAAACTTATGTTGTTAATAAACTATTACAAAGTATTTATGCTCATATAAATATTTGACATTAATTAAGACGGTATCCACAGTCGAAAAAAGAATGTATTCTGATGATTACATTTATGAAGCATACTGAATTTATTCGCCATAAAGATTGAGAATGCTGTTGAGTCAATCAAATTATGAGAAAAATGAGTCAACTGCATGTTTTTTTAGTTTGGTCATTAATTTATCAGTATCCGAAATCTTTTCTTAGAAAATGACAATTAACAGCATGCGGGAAAAAGCACGGGCTAAATGCTCAAACAAAATAGGTGAAGGTGAAACACCAGTAAATATAGTTAAAACTGTCCCATTTATTAAGATTACACAGAATAAATCTTAACTTTTATTATTAGTTAAGTGTGGGTAACTTCATTATTAATTAAATTGCTGTTTTTGTCATGTTTAACCGAGTCCCCTCCCAGTTTAAGTTCGTCTTTTTATTATTTGTATCCTTATTCACCTTTGCTTCCCAAAAAAATATTTAGTTTAACCAGTCCCGAATAATTAAAATACCCAACCGCATGTCACTTAATTTGCTCACTAAATGTTTAATAACACTAGTCGACAATATAACTCAGCAGATCTCTGGATTGGGATCTCAGGTGCGGGTAATGCTAATATTATCAATATGTCGTACTTTTCAATCATGATGTCAATTAATAAAATTATTGCCCCTTGGCGAATAGGATTTAGTTGTGAAATTTTGAATTTTTAATTAAAGTGCTTGAAACAGCAAAAGTAGCCAAACATTTGATACACTTGTGCGGTTTTCTCTGGTTTGTACTCTCCCGTGTTGTCCCAAATTCCCCTTTCCCCAAAAACGTTTGGTGCTTTATGATTTGTTTATGAATAACACTGAAGTGACTTTTCAAGGTTCCGCGTTCAGTAAACGATTTCTCGCACATTTCACACGTGAAAGCTTTCAATTTAGTATGAACCACCATGTGCTGCTTTAAATTAGACCTATTTGAAAATGTTTTATCGCAAGTTTCGCATTTATGCCTTCGGATGTTATTGTGGATATCCTCATGCTCTAGCAGATAAGACCTCAGTGATAATGTTTTTGGACACAACTGACATCGATATGGCTTCTCTCCAGTACAGTACAGTAAATTCAAATTGCAGATACTTGGTGGACCTCACTCGTGTCCCCACCTTTAAATCAGGTGCGTGACTTTCCGGTGTGAAAAGTTAATGGTAGAAGTGAGGCCCCGGAAGCATCTACAATTTAATCTTAAGGTAACATGGGGTTGTAAACCATTGTTATATATATGCATGGCTACAATTTTTATAAGCAAATAGACAAAAGGTAGAAAAATACTTTTCGAACTGTGACATTTTATCTGAATTCATATGCCAGAGAGTATGTATGGTCTACTGAACAAATTATGTAAGGTAAACCATTAAAATATTTAATTTGTCGATGTACAGATTATAAAAGTTCCATACAATTAATTTTCCAGATTAATTTGTGTTTGAGTATAGAAACAAATAGTTATGCTTTTTATCAACCAGAAATTAAAGTACACTTAAAAAATACAATTAAACCTTTAAGTTTGAATTTGCCTTACTTCTGTACACACTTTGCATTGTAAAAAAACTAATTCATCTCTCATCCATTTCCTTTGTTTGTAATTTCATTCGGAGCATATTTTACGCATTCACTTTTGCTCAGTTTGCCCAGAAACGTTTTAAGTTTAGGCTCCAATTTTAAAAACTTCAGTCTTTTTTCATATTTTTCATCAACTCAGCTGTCTTCTTTCCAAAAATAAATATTCTAACCAGCTGCTTGTCAAGAACTGGTTAAATTAATTGGCTAACTCATTCGTGATTGTTTAAGTTTAAATTACATTTTGAAAATAAGTTTAATATTTTAGTTTAATTTTAAAATTTGTCAAGTTAGCCAAACGAAAGGACTCAAGCCCGAAGCCGGGGACCCTCTTCCGATCCTGTCCCAGGAAAATCATCATTCATCAAAAAAAAGATAATTGAAAACAACTAATTATGCAATAAAATTCAAGTTCGTTTTGGCATAAAAATACGCATAAATAAATTATTGTTTTTTACAAGTTATTTTATCAGCTAAAAAAAATTCTCTTTGTGACCGCCGCCGTCGCCTCCCAAGCCGAGGACGAGCCCAGTCAGGATATCTGTTTTTTAATAGTTAACTAGGTTGAAGTTTTATACAAATGCAACTAACCGACTAGTCTTTATATTAAGTGATAGGTAATTTAGCTTTTAATTAGTAGTAAGCCGAAGTTAAAATATTTTTTGGGAAAAGGAAGGTGGACGTCGGATAATTAGTTGGGAAGGAGGACGGTGGTGACGACGAGACTTGGAACACCACCACCTTGATATTACCAAATTAAATTAATAGCTCAAATATAAATATTTAACTAATTGTGATAGCTAATATGAAATTTTAATTGATGAATAATTTTTATTGCTTTAAAAAAATGCTCTCTGCTTTACCTTTTCCCCGTCTCACTTTCTCTGTAATTATTTTTCAGGTCAAAGTAACTAATCCTCGTCATCCCGCCTTCACTTCAGCCGCCTCCTGAACCAAAATTCAAGAGATAAGCTGTTCATTTTTTTTATTAAGGAGTTGACTAGTTAGTTAGTTAATTAAAAGTGAAACAAAACACATTTAACTAATTGGTGTGGTGTTGATCTAGAGATTTAAGTTTTGCATAATTATAATTTATTAACTGGCCCATTAATTTCTTTAGAAAACTAAAATCCTCGATAATTGAATTTAAAACAATAAAATTTATGATAATCCTCAACAATTTAAAATAATTTACTGAATTGCAACAATTTTTTTATGTGGACCCGTTCACCAAAAACAATTCCCCTACGAATTAAACTAATTTTTATCCAATTTCAAAACTACACAAGCATTTAAATTATACTATATCATGAACACCGGCATGATGATGACATTGATAGCATAAGACACGCTCTCGGCAATTTTCACGGAAAGGGCAACTTGAGAGTTTTGGTTGATGGCGAAGCTGTAGAGAAAAGTTCTATTACAGCCTTCCATTATTATTGTACTCTCCAGTTTCAGTTCCACTTGCCCAATTTTGAGTTTGATTTTCAGAAAAGGATTTTGCAGCTTCGCTAAAAGTTCCATTTCAACTGGAAATGTGTGAGATCGGTGTTTCCAATTGTAGAATATGCAAGATGATGAGAAATGTG
Organism: Entomobrya multifasciata; assembly: GCA_034693345.1. Lineage (NCBI taxonomy): Eukaryota > Metazoa > Arthropoda > Collembola > Entomobryomorpha > Entomobryidae > Entomobrya > Entomobrya multifasciata. The sequence continues at coordinate 4,131 of JAQFXM010002360.1, forward strand.
ATGGTGCTGAGCACCATTCCCATTAGCACCTCTCACTATGTGAATGGAGCATGGAGCTCTGCTTTCCATGCCTGCATTTGTCGACATGCAGTACTCTTTAATCCTTGACCATTGTGATGCACATGCCAACTTTGATCGAAATCGGTCAACACGTCCAATTATCGTGTTCATGAAGAAACGGATATACCTACCCCGCTTCCTTTGTTGTATCCTGGACTACCAGAAGAATTATTAGTAAGAATGGGAGACTAGCAGGAAATTCTATCGGTCGTTAATAAGGTACTATTCCCTGAGTTCCTGAAATCCGACAGAGACATGGTGAAGTTGAGAATGTAACGCGATCTTGCGATAATGGCATTGCGACAACGACGGGATTCGGAAGCAGATTTGGATGATAACTGGAGACGGCGGAAGTATTGTAATATGCTAGTGGAGAAAACTAGCTTTAATTATGAATTCAAAGAAATAGCTATTATATCGGATAAATCATTGTTATATCTTATGATATTAATTGATCCCTTCTTACAAATTACCTATTTAATTATATTAATACTTAATTATATTATTAGTATTTAGTGCAATAGGTGGCGATACATGGGCGCCGGAGGAGGAGATGCCCTTGAGGACGCTGGGGGAACTATCTGATCCCATTGTTCCTCTTGCTCACCTCAACTTGCCACCTTAAAATTAATTATTTATGATTTAGCTTAGTAAGCACTTTTAACTTAATGACCACAAAGGTTAAGCAACACCACCAACCTGGTTAAGTCTACAATTAAAAAACAATCCGCTGATCTAACTTGTGGCTTGAATCTTTTTCCAATTAACACTAGCCAGCCAATCGTTTTAGTAGAACACGAAGCCGGTCAACAATTAAAAAATAGCTGATTTGCGAATTTGGGGTTAATCCTCAGTGGCAACACGTTAGCGGTAAATTAATTTTTTATTGTAAGAATTAATTTTAGGAAGTTATCTTGTTCCTGGTAATCTTTTTTTAGAGTTAAGCTGTTTGGCTAAATTTAAATGGACTTGGACTAATCTTGAAACTAATGACACTTTAATTATGAATGATGGACCAAGTATTTATTTTTAAAGGTTGCATCACCACCATACCACCACCACTTAAATTAATTGATAAAGATAAATTTAGATTACGTTTGTTTTTTACTAAATGAAATATGCGATACCGAAATGCATAGGTTTTGTGTGTGATCAGAGATGAAAAATTACAATTCAGCGATGTATCAACTAAACATGTATTTTGAATATGAATGTTAATCATATTTTACTTGTCAAAATAGCCGCAACATAATAAAAGGGTATGAAGTGCGGACATGAATGTCCAAACCGATTTTGAACTAAATTGTTTTAAATTGCAAGTTCTCTCTTTTTAATGAGTTTAACAAATATTAGTTTGAATCATGTAAATAATTAAGAACATAAAAACGATTGAGAAATGATAGTATTTGAAGGCGACACATAACCTATAATTCATGCATATTTCCTAATTTATTGTACCTTTAATTTGCCTAAATACTAAGGAAATTATTTAAATTTAGAATAAGCCTCATACATAGCAAATTTTATTAAAAGGCTGTAATAATTCATCGTGCTGATCATGCAGGCTAATAACCATACTTAAATATCAATTAAAAATATCAATACACAGGAAGGATATCTAACCATTTTAGATATCTGTTAGTACAATGATTTACTCCTGCAATCTTCTTTTTGATTATTAGCAATGGGGCAGCACCATTTTGAATTAAAAGTGATTTTTTAAATGCGGACCCAACCAGGATAAGTCACAAAAAGCAGCGGGACACTTTGTACATTTGTATGGCTTTTCTCCAGTATACAGTCTTACGTGTTTCGCCTAAGTGTCCCTTTCAGAAAAACATGTTCCACACAAATTACATTCATACTCTTCGATTTTTTGATGAACAGAACTGATGTGCCTTTTTAAATTTGCTTGTTGCGTAAATGATTTTGAGCATATATTACACGTGTAGATTTTTAGTTTCGTATGAACCACCATGTGCTTTCTCAGGTTACCTTTGCCTGAAAACTTTTTATCGCAAGTAACGCAGCTATGCCGTTTGATGCCATTGTGGGTATCCTCATGTCGCTGCAGATCGGACTTCTGTGAAAATGTCTGGGGACAAAATTGACATCGATATGGCTCCTCTCCAGTATGTGAATAAATGAGATTTTTCAAAGCAGTAGAGGATCCCAGGAACTTGTTACATAAACTACATTTGTACGGTGTTTCCATTCGATGTGTATTCAAATGTGTTTTGTAGTTTGATCTATGGGCAAATCTTTTTTCGCAGTGCTCACATTGAAATTCTTTGTTCCCACTATGTAACAATTGATGTACTCTGAGATCCAATCCAGTAGAGAACGACTTTTGACAAGACGTACACTTGTAAGGCTTTTCTTGCGTGTGCCTTTGTAGGTGTTCCTTCAAATTGCTGTACGTTGCAAAGAATTTATCACACAACTCGCACTGAAGTGGTTTCTCATTAATATGTCTTCGGTAGTGAGTAAACAGCAGCTGAGTTTTTGCAAATGATTTGTCACAAAATAAGCACCGGTAAATTCCATCATGCACATTATTATGGGCAGCTAAACTTTCTTTTGAATTAAACGCTTTTTTACACCTGAAATACCCAAGAGCGATCTCAATGGCAAGTAATAAATTATTTTAGTTGTTGAAATTCGCTAAATCTTTACTAAAAGTCACACTTTGCAAGTTATAAGAAATGAAAATCAGTTAATTGGTCAATCGAATTCACTATAGTTAAAGTGTTAGGGTTAAAATTGGTTCCGTTTAAAAAAAGTTTTCTATTAGCCCAAATAAGTCAACAAAAATATTATCTACTATTATGTGGAGTGAATGAAATGAATTATTTCTGGAAAGCTCAGAGATTACAACAACGCACTTTTGATGACAATTTTATTTTGAGGTGGCTTCCAGAAGGGAGCCGCTTGTTATATATTTTGTCTACGACAGCTTGACTTAAGAGGTAAGTGTACGTTGTGTTTGCAGTATTATTACTGTAAAAGATATATTTAGAATGCAGCAACTCAAGTATCTGTGCACATTCTGGAATTTTAATATGGATATTACCTTTTACATACCCAGTGAAACGGCAGCTAGTTGGGTTTGCGTGTTGTATTATCGTGCTTACTTTATTTGTGAATGGCTTTCACTCAGTTGTTCTTGCATGCAATACTTCTCGTACATGTGCACTTGTATTTTGCATAAGCTATGCAAGGTTGGTTGCGTGAACCAATATTTTGTGCATGCAAGATACCTGAAATGCATTAATTAACTAAACTTTTAAGTTCAATAACATAACTATCAGGCCTGCCAGAAACTTTTCCTAAAGATCTGCCAAATCCTAATATATTTTACCTTTTAAACTTAAAGTTTATGCTAATGTGAAGATAAGTTCATATTTTGAGTCACGTGCGCATGTCGTGTCTATGTGTATGTTCAATTCAATAGAATGTGAACATTTTTGAGTGCCTACTCCTTTTATACGTGCATAAGAAATACCTAAACACCAATCACAATTTTTTTAAATACATTAACTACACCAGGGTCACAAATATAATATACAGCTACGAAGCATAATGATTGCATAATTAGTATTACCGTAAACTTATTGTGAAACTTGACAAAATGTAGTTTCATTGGTAGTCTGGTCGGTTAAAACATGAATGAGGTACATAATGACTAATTTAGTTTTTTCATTACACTGAAAACCTGATAAAATGTACGCAGTAAGAAAGCATGTGTCAAATGAAGGGAGAGATAAAAATATTGTGGAAGTTGTGTTGACTTTTCGTTTTTGAAATTGTGAAGACCACACACCAATAATAGTTACATACGAAAGCTGTTTTAACATATTCGTAGAAATAAGGGTTTGATAGAAATGGACAAAGATGTCGATATTTTTTGTGTACAACTTTTTTAGTTTACTTTTTAATATAAATATGTAAAACCGTGACTTCACCGAATACTTTTTTTGCGTTTTTGTAAACCTCATTATTTCCCAGAGGAAATCAGTAAATAATTTATGTAGGTTTACAAGTTAAATTCAATGGAATACGATTATTCGGATCTTGTTTTCATATTCAAAAATAAAATTTCATACATTCACAAAACTATACTGAACATCTATACCGAACTCTTTATGAGCTTTTATTATAAAGGAAAAATTTAAAAAAATCTGGGAAATGTATACTTAATTTATATTAAAACATACTTAGTTGTGTCATTGTTTTGAGTATGTACACATATGTGTGTACGTGACTTTTTAAATGGAACATAACCAGCACTCTTCATCTGATCCAGTAGACCAGTTTCCTGTTTCTTGCTTAACAAATATTCTATTCATACGAGAAAAAATAGAATTATATGAGGATTACTGGATGTACTTCATGAAAACAGGCGTGCTCAAGTAATATATTCGGTTCAACTTGTATACGTGTGCATACGGATTTATCCAAATATAAGTTGTAGTGAACGAAAGGTAAAGGAATGAAAACAATTAATACGCCTGCTGTTTGTACAAAATTACTTAGAGGACATGCACACTCTTGCTACCGCTCAAATGGGTATGTAAAAGGTAACATCTACATTAAGAGCCCAGTAAATGTAAAGAAACATGGGTGACTGCATCTACAATAAATAATCACATTCTATAATATGGCAAGCACGGAGCATGCTCACTATTTGAGCAAAACTGTATTTTAAATATATTTACTCGAAGTTATTCGTTGAAAAACGCATAGGAAAATCATCAACTTATCCTATAATTTTTTGGAAATAGCCGAGCTGGCTCAATGTTTTTAAAAGTCTTTCGAATCCAAACATAAAACAATTTTTGCTTGTCGAGAAGATGGCTTCTCGGAGTTTTAAATGTGAATATTGTGAAAAAGTTTTTTCTTTGAAGCAAGGTTTAGTTTCACATACTAAAGTTCATCTTGGAACTCACCAGTGCATATTTTGCAGTAAATCGCTTACAAGTAAGTTTGGCCTTTTTACTCACTACCAAACACATGTGAATGAGAAACCTCACGAGTGCAAATTGTGCGACAAATCCTTTGCAACACATGATAAATTGAAGATTCATACAAGAATGCACACACAAGAGAAATCTTTCAAGTGTACGATGTGTCTAAAGTCATTCTCCAGTGGACAAAGTCTCAGAAATCATCAGTTACTGCATAGTGGAATTAAAGAATTTGAATGTGAGCATTGCCAAAAACGTTTTGCCACGAAATTCCATTTAGAACAACAGTTGAATACACATCAAACAGAAACACCGTACAAATGCAGTTTATGCAACAAGTTCCTGGGATCGTACCAGGCTCTCCAAAGACACATTCAATTACATACTGGAGAGAAGCCATATCGCTGTCAATTTTGTTCAAAAACATTCTCACGGAAATTTGGTCTGCAGCGACATGAAGATATCTACAATGATGTCAGACGGCACAAATGTCCAACTTGCTATAGAAATTTTACAAGCAAATTCAATTTAAACAAGCACATGGTTGTTCATACTAAATTGAAACCCTTCTCGTGTGAATTGTGTGGGAAATTATTTACTGAACACGGGAATTTAAAAAAGCACATCAAAGGAGTTCATCAACAAATCAAGGAGCACAAATGCAATTTGTGTGGAAAACTTTATTCTGTAAAGGGGCATTTGGAACGCCATGTGAGGGTCCATACCGGAGAAAAGCCGTACAAGTGTACCAAATGTCTTGCCACTTTCGTTGATTCTAGCAATTTAATTCAACATTTGAAAATTCACAAGTAATTCAGATTTGTCTTGTGGCAATAAATTTTACTAATTGACATCATGATTTCATTGTAGGACTAATTAAATTGTTTGTATTAGCAGTACCGATAGTATCCCAAACCGGAGATCTGCTGATTTTATTGTTGAGTAGTTCAACTCAAAAACAATTGACAAACTGGTGTTCAAATTAAGTGTCAAGTGGTTAGATACTCTTATTATTCGTGAGTAGTTAAACTAATTATTTTTGAGAAGGAAGGATAGGCGTTTAAAAAAAGTGGAATGGATGATGACGACGAGACTGAGAATACCACCTGAAAAATAGCAATAAAATTATAAATTAATTGGATTATAATTATTTAATGATGAAAGTTAATGTTAATTTTTTTTATATAAATTCAATTAGTGGAACAATTTTAATTACTATTTCCTCACTCATTCCTGTCGATATGATCATAGTTCGTCCATCTTCACCTTTGCCAGTCGCCGCCCCTACCGCCTTCCGAAGCAAAGGGCATGAAATCAGTTGTTTATTTTTTTTTAATTGTTCATTCAACAAGGTTAATTAGTTTACCTCCAAAACTCAGTAATGCGATGGTGGTCAAGCGAATTGCGAGAATAATTATAATTTACTTAAATGGCCGATGCAAATTACTGTATTTAAATTGATAGAATCCTGTCGCAGCGCCTTCATTGGCCGCGTGAACCTCTTCTTTCTTTGTATTTTATAATATTCTTTCATGTCTAAAAATTTTAATTGCCTGTATCATCTTCAGCTTTGCCCACTTTGTAGCACCGCTGCTTAAGATACTTGATTTGATATCTTTTATTTGAATAAAAAAAAAATATTCGCAAAAAATTTAACTTCGTTAGTTTGTAGCAAATTATCATAACCCCAACAATTAAAAAAAATAATGAACAAGTTAAAATATCAACTGCCCTTTCTTCATTTACCCCATTAATAAATTATAATTACGTGAAAGCCACTGAAGAGCATTTCAAATATTTTATTTTGTGTGGATCCTCTTTCACCATAATCACTACAACCACCAAATAAACTAATAATTACCTCAGTTAACTAAAGCGAAATACATAAAACTTAGAACATCAATTTAACAAGCTGTCCAATTTTTGCTACTAACAATAGCTAATTCAAATAGCTAACTTTTTGGCGGTGGATACCATGGTCAACTCTGATAACCCTCTCGACAAACCGAGGGAGTAGGAACCGGCTGACCTTATATTTTTCCTTTTGTGCAATTCAACATTCAACTGGAAAAAAATTAATTTCGAGTTAGTAAGATTTGGTTTTGAAACGTTATCAATTTAATGACTGCAGTTGTTCAGCTATACCACTTACCCAGTAAAGTCCACAAATAAAGATAATAATAAGCTTATTTCTGTCTTATCTTGGATCCTTCTGGGATTTACGGCGAGGAGGAGGAAAAATATTTATTCAACTGAAAAAATATCTAAAGATATCATAGAATAATTAGACAGCTGGATAATGAACATGTGTTAAAAATTAAATAATAAGGCTCAGTTTAAATTATTTTCTTCGCCTTGGTAAAAGTTCAATTTTGATCATCCCCAACAATTAACAAACTAATAAACTAAACTAGTTAAAGTAACACTCTCCTCTGTTCTTCCCTATTTTATACCACTAAACTACTTACAATTAAGTGGAAAACGCTGCCGACCAACACATTCAATTTGTAAATTTTTTTGTGGGGACCCCCATTCACCAACATCTTTTGCACCAGCAATTAAATTAATTTCTACCCAACGTAAAATCTCACTTAATTAAAAACTATACTTAATTTTGTCAAGCATAGTATTTAGTCCTCGTCCTCATTCACAGCTAATTATACGCTGGATCTGGATTAATCTGGATGAACGAAAACAACTAGTTTACTGCTGATTGAAAGTTTAGTTTATTTTAGAAACACTTTCACTGAATAACCACACATGTTTAGCAACACCACCAACCAACCCAGTTATTTCTACAATATAAAAATTTAAAAGAAAACATCTGATTTCCACCTGGCTTGGCTCCTCCTCGGTTGCGTGATGGTGATTTGGACGACAATTATTTGGTTTTACCCGAAAAAAATTTAAACAGAACCAACAACACAGTAGAGTTCACCTTTAAAATTAATAATCAGGGGATCTCGCCTTGGCATAGTGCCTTCTGGGACATGGGGCATGGAGTTTAAAAAACATTTAGTTAACTAATTATTTTAAACTTCTTAAGAAATAAATAATTATCTGAAATTGTAATTTTTTCTCTGCCTTTTATAAGTTTAAATATGAAGTGATCAGCTTACAAAAATGACGTTCAAATAAAATGTTTAGTTAACAACTTTAAGTAAATCTTGTATTTTTTACCTCATTTTCTTGCTACTTGACTTAAAAACTAAATAAATGTAATTGTGCAAGTTGAAGTTTTAGATATTACTACAACGTCGTAAAAACTAAGCTCTCTGGCTAACTAAATGTCAACAATTAACTTTAAAATAAAAAAATAAAATTCCTCTTGTTTCAAATTCTGTTCGCTTTATCTGTTTTTGGAGTGACTTGAGAAAAGATAAACGCATTTTAAACTGTTAAATTTTTGCTCCCTTGTACGCTCCCTGTCCAGCTGATTTTCCCAATTTTCAAAAATGAAATGCCGCGCCAATTTTCAAAATATTTTGTTATCTCCACCTTCGATTCAGACAATCTGATTAACTGTGATTCTTTTTTTTCAGTTTACTTAACCAAGTTAAAAAACTGCATTAGTCATCATGTTCATTGTTTAATTGAATAGACTAACAATCAAACTACATGTTGTAAAATTTAACAATAAATTAAGATCTAATAACTTCGCATAATTTTTTTCGTAGTTGTATATTATGTTTGGGATTCTGGTGAACATGGTGTATTCAGAAATTGGTGACAGGTATTCAGTCAGGTCTCTCAAATGCACGTATGAACACAAATACGCATAGAAACGTTTTGTATTGTATTGAATATGCACATATATATGTCCAACACATGCGTACGTGACTACAAATATGAGCTTATCTTTTCATCAGTAAATACATTCCGTGCATAAAAAGGTAACATACTAGCCATAATTAAAGCATCGGGAAAAGTATGCGGTAGACTCGTTAGCTATGTTTTTCAACGCTTATTGTTGTTAGCTTTCGAAATGCATTTTTTGGATATCGTGCACGTACAAAATATGTGTTCGTGCAAGTTACTTTGCATAGCTTGTGTATAGTTCAAAAGTAAATGCACTAGAAATATTTCATGCAAGAGAAACTGAGTGAAACCCGTCGCGAATAAAGTATACACGATATTATAACACACATAGCAGAACTTGCTGTCCTTCAAATAGGTACATATATAAATGGTAATTGCCACATAAAAACTCAAGAATGTGCAAAGGCATTTGTTTTAAACATGTCGTGGAATACTGCAAACGCAACGTATACTTACCACTAAAGTCAAACTGTCGCAGACAGAAAATATAGAGATCAATTCCATCGGAAGCCACCGCGCTTAAAATTGTCGTCAGCGCTGCGTAGTTGTTACCTGTTGTTTCCAAAAACAATTTATTTAGCATAAGAGAACAATAAATGATATTTGTTATTGGTTGGCCTTTGCTAAAAACTAAGAACTTTTTGTTGCAGAGTAACAACAATTTAAAGTCGGTGAATTGGATCGATCCTGCTAATTGATTTTGGATTCCGATAACTTGCCAAGTGACTTATAGTGATTAAGGTCTGGCAAACCTCATCATATAAACTAATATTTGTTTGTCGTAAAGATGGCTCCGAGGAGTTTCAGGTGTGCTTTTCATGGCAAAGTGTTTAGCTCAAAAAAGAGTTTGGCTGCCCACAACAATGTGCATGTCGGAACTCACCAGTGCGTGTTCTGCATTAAAGCATTTAACTGTCAGCAGGATCTGTTTACTCATTACAGAAGGCATGTTAATGAGAAACCGCACTCGTGCAAATTGTGTGACAAAAACTTTGCAACGAAGGGCGAGTTGAATAACCACATGCGAATGCATACCAAAGAGAAGCCTTACAAGTGTACTACATGTCAAACGTCATTTTCCACTGGACGTGATCTCAAACGTCATCAGTTAATGCATAGTGGGATTAAAGAATTTCAATGCGAGTATTGTCAAAAAAGTTTCACCCACAAGTCTACCTGGAAAACACATTTGAATACACATCAAACGGAAACACGGTACCAATGCAGCTTATGTGACAAGTTCCTGGGTTCTTCCAGTGCTTTGAAAAATCATCTTCAATCACATACTGGAGAGAAGCCATTCCGATGTCAGATTTGTCCTAAAACATTTTCACTGAGGTCTCATCTACAGAAACATGAGGATGTCCACAATGAAGTCCGACGGCATAAATGTGCAACTTGCAATAAGACATTTTCAAGAAAGGATCATTTAAATCAGCACATGGTGGTTCACACTAAATTCAAAGCATTCACGTGTGAAATGTGCGCAAAATTATTTACTCAAAGACAACACTTGAACACACACGTGAAGGTGGTGCATAAACAAATAAAAGAGCACAAATGTAATTTGTGTGGAAAAGCTTTTTCTGTCAAGTGTAATTTGGAAACCCATGTGAGAGTCCATACTGGAGAAAAGCCGTACAAGTGTATTAAATGTCCCGCTTCTTTAAAAGATTTAAGGCAATTGATGCGACATTCTAAAATGCACACTTAGCTCAAAACTGCATTGAGTATACAAAGTTTAATCACCGAAATCATGTTGACAAACGTGAATATTAGGAACGAAAAGAGTGTAAAACTGTACAGTAAGTTCAAATTTAAGATAATTGTTGGAACTCACTCGTGTCCCCAGCTTTACATCAGGCGCGTGACTTTCATGCATTAAAAAGTAATGGTAGATGTGAGGCCTTGCAAGTGTGTGCATTTTAAACTTACTGTAACATGAAGTTACAAATTCCAGAAGCAAATAGGCAAAAGGTAGAAATATATTTTTAAAAATGACTTTTTATCTTAACTGATATGCGAGAGAGTATGTTCTACTGAACAAATTATGTAAAGTAAACAACTAGAAGGTTTAATTTACCGTTGTACAGTGTATACAAATTCGATATAATTAATTCTCAAGATTATTTAATTTTTGAATAAGTAAACAAATAATTTGTGTTTTTATAAACCTGAAAAAACTACGTTTAAAATAAATTTAATCAAACTCTAAAACTTGAATTCGCCTTACTTCTGTACACGCTTTACATTGTAAAAAAGAATAATTCATCTCTCATCCATTCTCTTAGCTCCTTATTTCATTCGGAGCATTTTTTACGCATTCACTTTTGCTCAGTTTACCACAAACGTTTTTGAGTTTACGCGCGCATCTTTAAAATCGAAATGTTTCTTCACATTTCACATCAGCTGCAGTTGCCTCGCTTCTAAAAATAAACATTTCAACCAGCTACTTGTCAAGAACTGCGGAAACTAATTTGTGCTCTTCTTAAGTTTAAATTAAATTTTGAAAATATGTTTTAATTTCTAGTTTAATTTTAAAACTTGTAAGCCAAATGAAAGGACTGGAAATCGGAGCCGGAGACCCCCTTCCTGCTGTAATCCTGTCCTAAGAACGTCATTATCCAAAAAAAGAAGAAAATAACTAATTATGTAGTAAAATTCAAGTAAATTTTGGCATAAAATTACACATAATTAGCTAATTGTTTTTATGCCTTTATTTTTCAGCTGCCAAATAATTAATTTTCGTTACTTCCACTGCTACTCTCAAAGCAGAGGTGGAGCAAAACATCTGTTTTTTAATTGTTAACTTGCATGGTGCTTTACACAAAAAACAATTAACTGAGTAGTCTGTATATTGAGTAATCAGTAGTTTAGTTCTTATTTGGTAAATAGCAATAAAAAGATTTTTTGGGAAAATTAGATGGACAATAGACAATTGATTCGGAAAGAGGACGGCGATGACGACGAGACTGGGACCACTGGACCTAAATGTGACCTAATTCATTTAATATTTCAGTTATCCACATTCAACTATTGGTTTTAGCTAATATTTAATTTAAATTGATCTCCTCGTACTTTTTGTTTAATTATTTTTCAGGGGGGAATAGCTTATAACCCTTCACGCCGCCTTCGCCCCTCCCTGCCACCTCTTAAAGTCAATTTGAAGTAACGAGCTGTCAATGTTTAATTATTGCGTTGACTAGTTAGTTAATGCACTAAAATAAAAACAAAAATGTTTATCTAATTAGTGTCATGCTTCGTTGATCCAGTGATTTAAGCTCAATGTTTTAATTTATTAACTGACCAATTATTTTCTTGATTAAACTCAAATCCCACAATAATTTATTTCAAAGGAACATAATAGGTAATTAACCTCAACAATTAAAAATAATAATTAACTGAACTATTAACGGAATTACCACAAGTATTTATTTTGTTTATCATGTGGACCCCCTTCCCCAAAATCACTTGCGCAACCAATTCAACTTATTTCCACCATATTTCGAAATTAAACTCACAAATGAATTACATTGTAACAAGTGCATCATTATAATTAACATGCCTGCTAATTTGTTTCTACTAAACTATCTAATTTAGTACCTAAATTAATTAACCAAACTACTTTAGTGTGGTTAGCGAGGCGTGGGTGGCAGAGGAGGGGACAACTGTGATGACCTTGTGGAAGAGGATGACGCGGGGAAGGAGGAAACCGATGACCCGATCGTTTTATTTTCCTCATCAAATGTTGGTTTCCCACAAATATATGTAAATCATGTTGATGATTTTAAACTACTTATAAAGACACTATTGCCTATACTAGTTCAGCGCACTATTTTATGATCATTGTCTGCAGTCATAAGGGCCAGAAAAATATTAATATTAACAACACTGGAGAGAGTTTAAGCTTGGGCCGCTTTTGGTTTCCAACATCCGCTGAGTGTTTATATGATCAAGCGAAACTTGTACTTCGTGGTCAGTGAAATGGGCGAGGTATGAGGATGACCATTTGGCGATTTATAATCACAATTGTCTTCAAAATAATATTTACCGTATGAAGCATCTGTTGGCGATGATGAGGAAGCTTTGGATGCGGATGTGGAACAGTTTTTCGTTGTCGAGGAAACTGGGGAGTTTTGTGGACGATGATCGAGAAAGGACAAGTCAACGTGCTCGTACTCTTCCGCAGAGACTGAGAATATTGGTTCACAGCTTACTCAAATTTTACGGTTAAGGAGACCCGGGACGCGTATTGCTACTCCTGTTGATGATGATCACTTAGGAATAAATAAATTGAATCGCTGTATTTCCCTTTCCGTTGTCGTTACATAATTTACATGGATAGAACAATTGAAGAGTTTTGGTTGATGGCGAGGCTGTTGAAAAAAACCTTAATAACAGCCTTCCATTATTATACTTTCCAGCTTGAGTTCCACTTGCCCAATTTTGAGGTTGGTTTAGAAAAAACGATTTTGCAGCCACGCTAAAAACTTATCGGAAACGCTTGAGACTGGGTCATTAGTGTTTCCATTTGAAGAATTTCCATGATGATGATGCGAAATGTGATGGTGGTCATGGTCAACATTTCTCCCATAAGCATGCCCATTATGTGAATAAGATCTCTAGAGCATGGAACTCTAAATTCCATATCTGCATTTGTCAAACAAGCAATGCGCTTTACCCCTAGACCATAGTGAAGCGCCTGCAAATTTGATTGAAATCAGTCAACGTGTTGTCTAGTAATCGTGTTACCGGACAGACTGAAAAAGAAACGTACAAATATTGTGCTGCAATTAGTCTAATTGTAAGCTAATTTTTTTGCATGACCATTAAAGTATCGAATCACGGCATCCCTACTTTGTTCCATGCATTCACAAGTTCATGCACATAATTTAAGAATAGGCTTCACACACACGCTACGCATTAAATGTAATGATTTATATAATTTGAAAATTAAAATTTGTACTCTGAAAATATGTCCGTATTATGGAATCAGATAATTACAAAAACAATTTGCAAACAGTTTTTAAAGCGCTTTTTCGTAGGCGTCACGAATGCAGTATTTAAATTCATGTACTTTTAATTTATGTGAGAATGACGAATGCTTTAAATTTTTATTGGATAAGTATACTTCTAACATAAATTTTTCAGAAGAATTCCTCAACAAAAGTACTCGAATGGAGTAAGTTTTTATGGTTAGATATTCTACAATTTGAATCCAACAACGAATATTGATATTTGACAATATATTTAGAAAGTTAAAATAATAAATATATAACAAGTGCTCGCGAATCAACATACTTAAGTAATGTTTTCTTGTGATTGATTATGGACTTGAAAATTCAATATATTGGATTTACAGCTTATAAACCAGTAATCAAATAATAAAAAATACAAAAGGAACCTAATAACAAATCTTTTTCCACCCATATCTATTATGACATTACTATTCGAAACATGTATCAGATATTTATAATTGCCTACCATACCATACTACACATCTTAGCTATATGTGAATTTTTAAATGTCCCCTCAACTGGGCTGGATAATTAAAAGCATCAGGACATTCAGTACATTTGTATGGCTTTTCTCCAGTATGGACTCGGACATGGTGTTCCAAATGGCTCCTTTAAAAAAAACATTTTCCACATAAATTGCATTTGTGCTCCCTGATTTGTTGATGAACTGCATTGATGTGATTTTTTAAGTTTCCACGTTCAGTAAACGATTTGCAGCACAATTCACACGTAAAGGGTTTCAATTGAGTATGAACCAACATGTGGCTGTCTAAACGACTTTTTCTTGAAAACTTTTTATCGCAAGTTGCACATTTGTGCCGTTTGATGCCATTGTGAATATCCTCATGTTGCTTCATAGTGGAATTGAGCGAAAATGTTTTGGAACAAAATTGACAGCGATACGGCTTCTCTCCAGTATGTGATTGAATGTGACGTTTAAGACCAACAGATGATCCAAGGAACTTGCCACATAAACTGCATTTGTACGGTGTTTCCGTCAGATGTGTGTTGAAATGTATTCTGAAGTGAGATTTGTGAGTGAAGTTTTTTTGGCAACGCTCACATTGAAATTCTTTAATCCCACTATGCAACGATTGGTGTCTTTTGAGTTCCCAACCAGTTGAGAACGACTTTTGACATGTAATACACTTCAAAGGTTTCTCTTGTGTGTGCCTCTGTATGTGTCTCTTCAACTCGCCATTGGTTGCAAAGGATTTGTCACACAACTTGCAGAAGTATGGTTTCTCGTTTGTATGTCTTGCGTAGTGAGCAAAAAGATCCTTCTCGTAACTAAAGCAACTTTTACAAAATATGCACTCGTGAATTCCAAGATGAACTTTAGCATGTGCAACCAAGGTTCGATTGAAACGAAATGCTTTTTCACAATCTACACAATTAAATGTATTCAGAGCCATCTAAGTGACGTAGGATAATCGTTGTATATGATGAGATTATTACTTACGTATGCGTGAACTGAAACTATCAGTGGTTAGTTCCACGAATGAATATTATTAAAATTAAGTTATTTTATTTATACTTGATAGGTCTGATTTAGTTCTTTAAAAATTCATTGAAATTCCATCACAAAAGTGTCGATGTAAAATAAAGTTCAGTTTTTGCGATAAGCAGTGAATAAATATATTTTCGGAAGGTATGGACAGTACAATAGCCTTGATCCTGTGCTCCAATAAAATTTTCCGTGTAATAATTTTTCGGCAAATACTCGGTCTCAATCTCAAGTATACTTCGTGCTTTCAGTGCTTTGAATAATGACTGAAGTGATACACATGCTTGTTTTCGTACTCTTGAGTTGTAGTGAAGATGATTCCCTTCAATGAACTGTTTTGTGCGTCGGTGAACTTTTTATTGAATATTTTTCACATAAATCTTCAATTATAGAAAGTTGTTTAAGTAAGCATATGTATATGTAGCGTATGCCAGCCGTCCGTTTACACCATCATTACGCATGCGAATGATTGATTACTATTGATTCTACAAAATACGTTGTGCTATTCTTAAGGCAATTCTATGCAGACGAGTTTGTGTACTCTAAACATAAGTTTTCGTTGAAAAAATGTAAAATCTGTGAACGTCTCGATATGGTCCTTCTATTGTCTAATCATAAAGCAGCTTAAGCTGATGTAAAGATGCATTGTTAGAGCTGAGACTAATTTTAAAGTCATGTACACATGAGTTGAACCTTTGTTTATGCATTTTAAATACAATTATACAATAAGAACTCATCGTTAGTTACAATTAGTTAAACGGAATTAGCCAAGTAGAGGTGGTATTTTGATAAATTCAGTTATTTTTTAATGGATGGGAATTTTTATCATATGCTTAAAAATTTTGGGGAAATTTTAAATTTATTCCAATAAAACAACTGAAATTTATCATTGAAAAACAGATTTTTTAAAAACTTAAACCATGAGACATGTCATGATTGTGCTACAATTAGTTTTGTTAAAGCAAAATTTGCGAGTTAACTCTTCGGACATTTTCCTTTATGAATAATAAAGTTTGACAAAGCGCCTGTTTGAAATTCCCTGTGTAAATTTTTTGTGTGACCTGAGACAAATAAATGCGTTAGAAATTGTTATATTGCCTTTATTGTCTTGTACGCTGCCTGTCCAGCTGATTTTCACAATTTTCAGAAATTAAAAATTGCGCCAACTTTCATAACATTCATTTCTCTCCGTTTATTTTTACAAGCTGTCTTCGTGTTCACCTTTTACCAGGTTTTCAGCTAAGTCAACCAATTTAAATAAGTTAAATACTCATCACATCCATCTTTTATCTTCAAACTGACAAGAACTCTAATCAAATACAAATTGTAAAGTTTAAAAGTAAATTTGCGTTTACTAACTATGCATTTATTACATTTCGTAGCAATATATTATGTTCGGGTTTCTAGTGTGCATGGTGCATTCAAGAATTTCTTATTGGTATTCAAGTATTCCATTTGCATGCATAAACAGTGGTGCAACAATTGAAACCGGGTGAGGAATTATGTTATTATAGTTTTATTGAAAGATTTAAATTGAAATTAATTGAAAATAGAGTTGATATGTTTCTATAATTTATGTCTAAATTACTTGGCTTTACTATAAGGTTCCTTGTTAATTGGAATGAAAAATGATTAGTTAGCTATGTTGTTTTTGTTTTGATAGCAAAAGCATTATTGTAGCACCTGAATCAGATAACAAGTTAAATAAAACCTCTCAAGTCAAGTCTTCATTCGAACTTTTTTTTACATCGTATTGAATGGGTACGTACATGTCCGTAAGCAACACATGTGTACGTGACTAAAATATAAACTTTTCTTTACATCAGTAAATGAATTATTCAGATGTGCATTCAGAAGTTAGTGATTGGCATTCAGATATCTCATATGCATGCACAAAAAGATTATATATTAATTTTTTTTACGTTGTATTGAATGTGCACATATGTATAAGTATATGTGTTGCAAATGTACACGTAACTAAAAATATGAACTTGTGTTTACATCATTAAATAAACTGTCTGCTGATAAGACATTACCACTGCATTAAGCTTCAGGTAAAAGTTTGTGGTGCACCAGTTAGCTATGTCCTTCAACTTCAACGATTATTCTGGTTACCTGAGTGAATGTATTTTAGATATCCTGCATGTATATAATATGGGATTCACTTGACCAACTTTGCATTTCTAGTATATAATACGAGGGCATTTGTACGAGAAGTAAGCTGAGTGAAAACAATCGACAAATAAAATATGCACGATAGTAGAACACTAATAGAATAACTTGCTGTCCTTATGTTAAGACACTTAGTCCTTAAGACACTTATGTTACTGCAATCTAAATATATCGAGTATAGCAATGATACTGCAAGCGCAAAGTATACCCACCACTATGGTGAAGCTGTCGCGGACAGAAAATATACAAAGCAATTCCATCGGAAGCCACCGTACACAAAATTGTGCTCAGCACTTCGTTGTTGTAATTTGTGATTTCCAGAAATAATTATTTCATTTACCTAGCATAACAGTACAATAAGGGATATATCTTGTTGGTTTGTGCTAAAAATTGAGAACTTTCTATTGCTGGGAACTAGCTAAAGGGAAGCACAACATTTTAACATCGGTGAATTGGATCGGCCTACCAAACTGATTTTCAATTTTTATAACTTGCCAAAACTGACTCATAGCAATTAAGGTCTGAAAAACCCCAACATACCAACTAGATTTTGTTTGCCCTCAAGATGGCTCCAGGGAATTTCAAGTGTCGCGATTGTGATAAAGTTTTAAGTTCGAAAGACAGTTTAGCTGCTCATCATAATGTGCATGTTGGAACTCATCAGTGCCTGTTTTGTAGTAAATCATTTAGTAGTAAACAGGACCAGTTTACTCATTACCGAACACATGTTCATGAGAAACCACACTCGTGCAAGTTGTGCGACAAATCCTTTGCACACCAGGGTGATTTGAAAGTTCACATACGAATGCACACACAAGAGAAACCTTTCAAGTGTACTACATGTAAAAAGTCGTTCTCAACTGGATCTGCTCTTAAACGACACCAAATTTTGCATAGTGGGACTAAAAAATTTCAATGTGACCATTGTCAAAAAAGTTTCACCCAAAAATCACCTTCAATAGACATTTGAATACACATCAAACAGAAACACCGTACAAATGTGGCTTATGTAGAAAATTCCATTAATCTTCTGCTGCTTTGAACTACCACATTCACTCACATACTGGAGAGAAGCCATACACCTGTCAGTTTTGTCCTAAAACTTTTTCACAAAGGTCTCATCTGCACGAACATGAGGATATTCACAATAACATCCGACGGCATCAATGTGCAACTTGTGATAAGAAATTTTCAAGCAAAGGTAATTTGAATAGGCACATGGTTGTTCACACTAAATTGAAAGCATTCACGTGTGAACTGTGCGCAAATTCATTTACTTCAAGAGAAAACTCGAAAACGCACATCAAAGTGGTTTATAATCAAGTCAAGGAGCACAAATGCAATTTGTGCGGCAAGCCTTTTTATGCGAAGGGAGATTTGGAACTTCATGTGTAGGTCCATACCGGCGAGAAACCGTATTAATGTAGTAAATGCCTTGCTGCGTTTAAGGATTCAAGGCAATTGATTCGACGTTCAAAAATGCACAAATAATTCAAATTTGAACTGAGTAATCCAACATTTCTTACATGCATAATTAAATAGACAAAAGGTATACAGATATTTTTCGAACTGTGTTATTTTATTTGAACTCATACACCAGAGAGTATATTCTAATGAACAAATTATGTAAGGTAAAAAACTAAAAGATTTAATTTGAGGATCAACAGATTATACAAATTTGATTTTATTAAATCTCCAGATTATTTTGTTTGAGTTAAGAAATTTTTGTTCTTTTCATCGACCGGAAATTAAACTACATTTAAAATGTAATACAATAAAACCTAAAAAAAATTACTTCGTCTGATTTCTGTACACACTTTGCATTGTAAAAAGGAATAATTTATCTCTCGTCCATTCTCTTAGCTTGTTATTTCATTTGGAGCATTTTTTACGCATTCACTTTTGCTCAGCTTACCCCAAACGGTATTAATTTTACGCGTGTATTTCAAAAACTTCAGCGTTTTTTATTACATTTCACATCAGCTCAGCTGCCTCCTTTCTAAAAATAAATATTCTAACAAGCAGCTTGTCAAGAAGTGCACAAATTAATTGGCCAACCAATTCGTGGTCTCTTTAAGTTTCAATAAAATTTTGAAAATAATTTTCTCTAGTTTAACTTTAAAATTTGTCAAGTTAGCCCAATCAAAGGACTGAAGACCGGAGTCGGGGACCCTCTTCTTCCTCCAATCCTCTTCTAGGAACATCATCATTCATCAAAAATATAATTGTAAATAAGTAATTTTGCAATAAAGTTTGTTTTAGCATAAAATTAAACATAATTAAGTAATTGTTTTTATACTTTCTATTTTTTCAGCTGCCAAATAATTAATTTTCGTTGCTTCCACCGCTACTCCCAGAGCTATGGAGGAGCAAAATCTAGTCATCTGCTTTTGTAAGTTCTTAACTAGGATGATGTTTTACACAAATACAATTAACTGACTAATATGTATATCAAGGAATCAGTAGTTTTGTTTTTATTTTGTAAAAAGCAATTATAATAGTTTTTTTAGGAAAAGAAGATTGACATTGGAAAGCTAATTGGGAAGGAGGACGGCGATGACGACGAGACTGAGATCACCAGGTCTAAATGTGACCAAATTCAATTAATAATTCAGTTGGGCAAATTAAACGGGTGGTTATAGCTAATAAGTAATTTGAATTTATCTCCTCCTACTTTGTCTTTAATTAATTTTCAGGTCAAAATATTTGATGTGTCAAATACTGATGAGTTGTTAATTTCTAATTATCTAGTTGACTTGTTGGTTAGTGAACTCAAATAAAAACAAAAATGTCCATCTAATTAGTGTTATGCTGTTCTAATGATTTAAGTTTAACTTTTTAATTTGTTAACTGACCCATTTATTTTTTGAGTAAAATGAAATCGTGAATGATTTAATTTAAAGCAATATATATTTTTATAATCCTCAACAATTAAAAAACTAATTAGCTGAACTATTACAGGAATAACTGCAATTATTTATTTTATTTTTCATCCAATCCCCTATCGGCCAATCCCCCTGCACACAAATTAAAGTAGTTGTCGTCCTATTTCAATATTAAACCCTTTGAAAAATTTACTTTGAAATATGAAGACTATTATATTTAACATGTCTGCTAGTTTGTTGCCAATAAAATGGCTAATTTAGTAATGAAAATAATTTACCAAATTACTTTTGTGAGGGTAGCGACGCGTGGGCGGCACAGGAGGCGACAACTGCAATGACTGATGACCTTGTGGGGGGAGGACCGAAGGAAGGTGGAACTAGTTGACTCGATTTTTTCCCTCTTTCTCATCGCAAGTTGTTTCTCCAAAA
Source organism: Entomobrya multifasciata (assembly GCA_034693345.1). Taxonomy (NCBI): domain Eukaryota; kingdom Metazoa; phylum Arthropoda; class Collembola; order Entomobryomorpha; family Entomobryidae; genus Entomobrya; species Entomobrya multifasciata. The sequence continues at coordinate 24,988 of JAQFXM010002360.1, forward strand.
ATAACTATATAAACATTTTAATTTTTAATTAGGTTGATTATTTTAAACTATTAATAAATTAAAATTGCATGCACTAGTTAACTCCTCTATTTAAAATTACCGTCGGCAGTTGTAAGTGCTGGACTTAAATCTGTAGGTAAATTTAACGGTAAAAAATTTATTAATTGTCAAGAAGATAAGCATTTTAAGAAGCATAAGCATCCAACGGTTTTTTTGAG
>JAQFXM010002361.1:0-25199 GCA_034693345.1 Entomobrya multifasciata
TTCAGTTATTATTGAAAACGCTTTTTCCACATTACCATTACCAATAAGTCAAGTTCTAACAAAAACTTCACTTTGTAAAATTTGCAAGAAACACTTTATATCCGAAGCCTGGCTAAACAAACACATTCAAACTGATCACGCTGAAACTCCGTCTCAAACACAAATGCCAATTGACCCACAAACAGAAACATCAAATCAGAGCAGCAAACCATCTTTCGTCGAAACCTTTCTTAAAAACGCTAATATCAAACCTGTGATTACCACACCATTCCAGCAAAGGTATAGCTTGCGTGAGAGAAAATCAACAGCAAAATCTATAAAACAAGAGGAAACTGACAGTGATAATGATAAAGACGTAGAATATACAGCAGAAAAAAGTTCTTCAAGTTCAAACTCAAGTGATTCTGAAGAGGATATCATTAAATCCAACAAAACATTCAGTAAACCTAAACTCGTAAAATCGACTGAAATAAAAAACGAGACAAAACCACATATAATTCGATACGCTAATTGTGAAATCTGCAATAAGAAAACTACCACAAAACTCTTAAAACTTCATTTAAAGTCATGGCATGACACCACCGGTCTTGATGACAACCAAATTATAAAGTGCACATCTCAAAGCTGTACTGCTTATTTTCTCAACAAAGAGCAATTACAACATCACAAAAGATACGAACATGAACGAATGTTTAGATGTCATATTTGTAAGAAATCTTTTAAGGAAAAACATGATCGAAATCATCATCTCCGATATGATCACGGAACACCCAGAAGTTATCCTTTGAAATATGATGATAAGAAATTTAAATCAAAGGAATTTAAATGCAACTTTTGTACATTTGTATCAATCTCTCCTACAAAATTAGCCATTCACGAGACAGAACACGCTTTACAATTACCTGATGAAATATCAAATGGAAAATTACAACGTTGTCCAAGATGCCCCTATCAATACACTAAAAGAATGCAAAGACTTTATGTCGTACATCATTTAAGGCATCACCTTGGATACCTAACTAGTGAATCGTCGGCTGCCTGTGAAATGTGTAGCAAAGGGAAAGTTTTTGTGGCAAATACGAGAACGCATTTTGATAGGCATCACAATACTGACCTGTTAGAGGATCCAACACAAATTTTCAAGTGTGATGAGTGCCCTTCATTTTATTTAAAACCGTTTCAGTTGCATCGTCACAAAATTAGTATACATCCGACAAAAACTTGTAAAATTTGCGGAAAAACTTTTAATTTAAGACAAACTTTACTTGTTCACATGACAAATATGCATAAAGAGGAAGAATCGAACCCAGCACTACCAGTGCCATGTGACTGGCCTAATTGTGTAAAACGATTTGGAACCGAAGCTGAATTAGAATTTCATAAAATTTACGGTCATAAAAGAAATCCAGAGGAGAAAAAGGGTTCAGTGATTTGTGAAATATGTGGTAGAGGATTTAGGTCAACTGGTCTATTAAGGGTTCATAAGGCAAAAACTCATGTGGAGAAAACATTTGTTTGTGGTGATTGTGGGAAAATGTTTAAAGCGAAGGTTCAGCTTGAAGAGCACATGGAGTTCCATAAGGGACCGGAGAGTTGGAAATTTGAGTGTAAAGAATGTGGGAAGAAGTGTACAAATAAACATAAATTGGCAGGACATATGAATACGCATAATAAAGAGAAGCCGTTTATTTGCCAGTTTTGTGGAGAAAAGTATGCGCATAGACATAATTGGAGGAATCACTTAAAGGGAAAGCATATGAATGAAGAAGGTGTGGATGAGATTGTCAACAGTAAAGCAAGTCAACGGAAAGGGAACTATTTGAGTAGAAAGGGAACAAAAAAAGGGGATTTTATTATGGCGTCTGCAGTAAAATAGAGATTTATAAAAGCTTGTTTGAAATTTACGTGGATAAATTTATGTTGTGATTTACCATTTTTGTATATATAATGAAATTTATGTACGTATGATTTGTATGCATGCAAATTAGATATACCATTTGTTATTTAACAGCATTGCCAATAATTCATGAATTTGTAAAATAAATTATTTCTGGTGTACTTAAAATTTGGTTGACATTCGGTTTATACTTACATAATTACTCATTCATATATTCTTAATGTCATGTAATCTTAGTTTTTGATTATTTTGGGGCGAAAACGAACGTGCGTATGCTAATGAAAATCGTTGATTGCTTTTTGAAACACTTGCCTGTCCGTTTTTTGGGGACTGGAAACAATTTAATATGGAATGAGACCACTGGACAATGACTAGGTAGCAAACATTGCATGAAATCGAAAAATCGAAATGCCTTTTTAAGAAATTCTAATAATTATCTATTATCAATTGTTATCAATATACTAAAAAAAATTGTAAATTGGAATTTAATTGGTTGAGTCGTCATTAAAATAAAAAACTTAGTTTAATTACAATTAATCTCAAGGTCAAGTTCAAACTCTTTCGATAGATTCATCGAGTTTCTTTACGTTTGAATAATTAAGCTCAAAATTTTAGATTATTTTTAACACTTGTACTTTGATGATCTTACTGTTATAAAAATACAAGTAACATACGATTATAGTACATCTTCGAATTTAAAAGGTTGGGTTATCAGCTAATCAACAAAATTCAATTCTGCAAGTCAACTAATTAAAACTCAGTAAAATTGGAGAATTTTTGCAAACGAATATTATAGTTTACCTCACATAAAAAATGCTTCATATGTTACTTAATGTAGACATTTAGATAGGGTATATAATTCAAACCAATATCATAGAAATTTCACATTTCAAATTATATGAATCACTGTAAAAATACAAGGGTTCTTATCCATACTATTATTTGCAAATTTACCGGTTCGATGCCTTATAAAAACATTTTTACAATTTAGTGTCCCAAAGTTTCCAGACAATTATATTAACTTTGTTATATTTAAATCAACTTTTTTGCTATTTGCCACTACATCCTATCACGTCAAACTTTTTAAAAGTTTGTATAGCCATATCAGTAATCCCAGGTACATATGCAAAGCGTAAATATTCGCTGTTCACTCTGGCTATTAATGTCTTGGGCTTAATGTTTTCACCCTCAACTTCTACTGTAGCTCCAAAAATAGGACTGTTTTCTACCGTTCTTCCAAGTGGTAAGTATCGTTTAACATTAGAATCGTCGGAATTGCTATACAAACGATATGGCTTAGAATCTCTAGTGATTTTACTTGATCCTTTTGGAAGAGCAAAAACTTGAAAATGTTCAGTCACATTAAATGTTTGGCCTTGCGCGCTTAGTAGACAGATGTTTTCCTTTTGAAGGAACCAGCCAACGGATATATCACCAAAAATGTAACTTCTACACAAATACACAGGTTCATCATCTCCCTCACGAGATGCAAAATTTACAACTGATTTCATATCGGATTTTGTCAAATTTTTGATATTATACCATCGGTGCCGTTTGCAGCCTTCAAAACAATCGTAGTACTCATTAATTTTTTCAATATCAAGAAGACTTAATCCAGCTTGTTTCTGTCCAGATACTTCAGATCCGCAACGTTTCACATACTTTGGACTAACTTTGGGCTTACCCCAACATCCACCTTCACAAGATGAATGCATAATAGAATTATAATCGTAAAGCTGACCGCGTAAATCTTGGGTCTTTATTATTGTGGTGATTTGGCTTGTGTCGTTGCAGCCTTCAAACAAAAGGAAATCATTTCGATCAGCTCTCCCTTGTTCGTGACCCAAGCAGAGAGAATGCGATAGTTCATGTGCCCATGTCCATTTGTAAACACACCATGACGCCACTTCAACAAAATGTGATTTGAATCCTTCAATATAGCAAAATACAGCTGACCCACATTTTCTTGCTTTAGGATTTACGCGAACTGTTACATATGCTTTATCCTTCTTCGTTTTGGGTGTAAATTTAACACAAGTGTATCGATGAAAATCGTCGATGGCACTTTCAAATGTTTTAATGTCTGAAGATCGTAAACTTGAATGGATTTCATATGGAATTCGGCCATTAGGCCATGGCTTGCCCGAAAAATATGAACGACCTGTTAAAAGTAAATTATTTTGTTAAAGGTTGGCATACGTACAAAACTCTAGTTCTAATTTTTTTAGTTCTTACTTTCTTACTCTTTTTCAGGTCTTTCATTGTATCTTCCATACCGCATGTTGTGTTTTGACCAGTCATGATGTAACGAAAACATGAACTTAGTGAAACAATAAATAAAAGGTTTTTACATGGCAATATGTTTTTCATGGTTGCGAGGTTATTGTAAATTTACCAGTTTGAATGAAATTATTTATTAGAGTTGAAGAAATTATACATGTCTATGGGAGAATGTGTATACCTGATGGCATTATCTCTGATAAACTGAATCACATTTTAGTAATGTTGAGCGATAAAATTAAGATACTATAAAATGTTATTACTTTTTGTTATCTGAACAAACAATAATTATTCTGCAGTTCTATCGTACGTAAACTTCATCAAACAAAAAACAATGCATGCTCCGCGACGACCCTCCGTTTTCTTAAATTCAGTTTGGGTATAGAGAAAAGGTCGGTGTTTGCAGTAAAATATAAAACGTGTTCTAGAATAAAGACTTGCGACGCCTTGAAATTCATTTTTCTTAAATGTTTACATATGTACGTTAGACAAACCTTGTCAGTATATATTCGAATCTATTTCTTTATACTAAAATTGGTAAGAGACGAGAAGAAGAGTGTAGTTCTTAAGTGTCACTTCTGATATTTCAAAGAGTAGGTGTCGGTAAGTATTTGATCAGCAATTAATCCCATATCAGACATTACAAAATTGTCCCTCAAAATGCATCTGAATTTGCCATCCCAGTTTTAAGGATCATTAGGGTCGGAAAATTAAATCTCAAGGAATCCTTGGTCTAAATTGTCCGTGTCCTAAATTTGGTGACACTGTTTCGGAGAAATCCTATTCACAGACCCACTCACAGAGACTTGCTTGTAATCTCATAAGCTACATAGTTGCGCATAAGTTGGTAATCCATATCAGCAAAAACCCACGTTTGATAAGTTTTGTATATAACTTTGTTAATTTAAACTCCATATCCAAAAAAACATACACCAATAATATGTGACAACAAGCTTTAAAAATGTACTGTATTTAATGAATACATCATTATACTCATTTACTTTGTTTAAAAAAATCAATTGTCTATTGTGTGTATGATGAACACAATGTTTTAGGAAGCAACTTTTTGTGTTCGAATAGTAGCACCAACCAATTTCACACTCAATTTCAATTTTGGTAATAGCGTTCCAAACAATGAACTTTATTTTAATATTCAGCATTCTCGCGCACATGTACTTAGTAAACTGTTTGTACAACATACACTCGTCTAATGAAGGTTGGTGGGGAAATATACATCATCTCAGTCAACTGAATCTTCTATCAAATAAGGAAGAGCTAAATTTAGTGCCAGACTTTAGTCAGATAAAACTTGAACTACAAGCTGAAAAAATAACAATTGAACAAAAGATAAAGAAATTAAGAAATATAAATTTAGGGACTTGTTTCCTCAATCCCAGAAGTTTTCAATTAAGTATTAAATTCAAAACACAGACAGAATTACAAACAAAGTTTAATAACAAAATTAGTTGGGAATTAAGCTCGGCTCCTATTCATGTTACATCAAGAGATTTATTTATGTCAGTCAACTCCATTTTACATGTTCACCAAATATATGGAATTAAATTGACATCCGGCTATCAGCACGACACAATACAAGGAGGTTTTCTAAACATTTTATGTAATATGATAATCGGCATGATAGCTTTGTCTCGTGCAATGCACTCCAGAGCTGTGGAATGGATGGAACCGTTTCTACAATCTAACATTAAGAAAGAAGTTCAAAATTTTGAGCAACTCCAGTCTGCCTTACATTTTGTTGCTATTCAAGAGGTACGATTTAAATTTAAAATGTTTAATTTTCCGAAATTTAAAACTGAATCACCAAATTATGTTTTAGCACAACCGAATGCTTTATAAGTCACAAAGCAACAAATATGCTTCCAAAGAACTATACCAAATTTATACCAATCTATACAGCGAACCAATCAAATATCGTAACAGTCAGTTGGCGACAAATATGATAAAATATCCAACAAAATTTGCCAATCTCTTTGACCGGTCGAGTTTGCAGTCCAAATTTACTGATTTATGTAGAGGAAAGACAATACAAACATCCGAAATCAAAACAACATTGAACTGCTACCACGATCAGTATAAGCATGCATATTTTTACATTAAGCCACTGAAAGTAGAACAATTGTCCGAAAACCCGCCTATAGTACAATTTTATGATGTTCTGGGAATCAAAACAATTAACTACATGAAAGCATTTAGAGAGGTTTTAATCAACCCAAAAACTTTATACGGTCACCCATCAAAATATCTTGGTTTTGAAGATATGGCAACATATGCCAGACGAAATATGCAGAATTACGTGTATAAAAATTATCCTCAGTTTGGGATGATATCAGAATATTTGACCGGGTTAAAAATCAAAAGTCTTCCAGGCCCGTTATTATGGGCTGAGTATACTTATGGAAGGATGGTTGGTGTTCACGAGGATACGGTAAGAAATCAAAATATATGTCAGAAGGCTAACAATTTTGAATAAAATGTTCTCTTTTAAAGGCTGGTGAACCAGACAATTTCGACGGTCTCGTAACTTTGCTTAAGAAAGGAGAGATGATTGCAGCGTTGATGTTTTACGTAAAAAAATTCAGTTTTACGTCTATTTTTTTTAGATTAGCAATTGATTTTAAATGAAAATGAACGTGTACATTTTAACCAGATAGATACACCTGATGAAGGTGGTCATACCCCTTATTTGCAAGCAGGAGTTCGAGCGGAAGCTGTAAAAGGTTCAGCAGTGTTTTGGATGACATCGTACAGAAATGGAAGTAGACGACGAGATGTACATCATGCCGGATGTTCTGTGTTGCATGGGAATAAGATTGGTATTTGGATATTTAAATTTTGGGCTCTAACACAAATGAAAGCACAATAATTAAAATAATTTACGACATATTTTCATAGTGATGATAACGCCGATATGGTACAATGCAAACTGGAACCATCACAAATGTGCGCTAAACTCTTTTGAATAGGTGTTACGCTGGATAATCCAAACATTAAAAGATCTTAATTGGCAAACCAATGTATTTTAATTCCTGGGTATGAGAAATATATGTTTTGGAACTTTAAAGACTTGTTCTTCTGTTCACATTAAATAAATAAAATGAATTTTTCAGTATGTAATATAAAGCTATACGATTAGAATCATGCGGAAAAACTAATAACCAGTAATATGTTGCTGTGAAAATTTCATAATATCATTAAAACAAGCATCACAAGTAAATTAATTAAATTAAATATGTTTTTTGAAAAGAATAACTTAAAAGCAAAATGAATACATGCTTTCATAACACTATTTTAATCCACAACGTAAATTACAAATGAAACTAAATTTATAACAGTACATTGAATAGTTATTTTAATCTACTTTTTCAACATTTGTTATTAAACAAACAAAAATATTTACAATTAATTCTTTCACTGTGTTCAAACATTGAAATAAATAAGATTTTACACTACTATGACATAGAATTTATCTGCCTGGGGCTTCACGATAAGATAAATGCAGAAAACGACACATTAAAACCATTTTATAACAATCCTAACATCAATTTGCTGCAATGATGATTTTATATTAACATCAAAAACATAGCGTCGGACGGGCGCTTTAACTGCGTCTTATGTCAGCCACTCTTTATTGGTGCGTTTTACAAAGAACTCTTTTCCTTACCTGGAGATATTTTATTTCTAATTTTTACTGTCGCCTGTGGTAGTTTCTTAAAATCTAAAATATTTTTATAAACCTCATCATGAAATCTTTTTTAATATCAAGATTTTCGGATTGAAGTAAAAATTTTAAGTAACACTGCTGGCTGACACATGCCTCTCTGCTTTATGAATTTTTGTTCTCAAATGAGCATACAATTTCCATTCATTTTTAAACTTCTTACCACATTTCGGGCATTCAAGCGTCCAATTTTTCTGGTCCTTGCATTTTTTCATGTGTGAAGTTAGCGCCTTGGTGCTCTTGCACTTTTTTCTACACGTGTGACAAGCAAGGTGACGTAAATCTTGAGTATCGTTCGTAAGTTTACCTATTTCCAGACCTGTTTCTGATTCAATTTGTTGTTCAGAATCGTTGCTACATTCCCATTGTTCTCCAAGTGGGATACTTTCTTTAGGTTCATTTTGGATTGGAATGTGGGTTTTCATATGTTTGTTAAAGGTTTTTATACGCACAAATTTCTTTTGACATACCTTACACTGCCAATTCCATTCCTCGGTATCAGCATGTCGTTTTATATGCTTATTTAACTGGGCCTCCGTGTGAAATTTTTCTTCGCAATTCGGACATGGAATTGTTCGTTCTGTATGCTGAAAAATTGCGTGCCTTTCAAGAGCCTTTTTTGATTTGCACAATTGCCGACACTGAACACATCTCATTTCATCAAGCAGCAATTGGGATAGCTTAGTACAGTCAAAGTAAGGTTGATAATTTTTAACGATTTCCAGACTCCTTTCGTCTTTACCAAATACTTTTTCCTGTAGTGTTAACATTTTTGTTGAAAGTTTTCTGATTACAATATCCTTTCCATTCAGTACCAAACCCAATTGCTGAACGAATTCCGAACTTGGAAAATCTGTTGCATCCGAATTGTCATTATTACTTGAAAAGTTATACTTATCGATTGGGTACTGCAAAACGTAAAAAAAATTAAACATTATTGAAACTATTAAAATAAATAAAATAAAACATTCACCTTTTCTGATTTTGTTGAAGAAACGGTGCTATCCGATTTATTTGATTGAAGCTGTAGTCCCCCTATCGATTGGACCAATAAGTTTATTTCCAAATCTTTTTGCTGAACAAGAGCTTTTAGTAGTTTGATGTGATTTTTCAAAAAATTGTCGTCAATTTCCATTTCTGATTCAAGTCTCAATATATTTGGATTTGGTTCCGTGTTTGATGGAATCACTGTGTCTTGTGTCTCAATACTGAAGTTTTCATTTGGTTGAACGGATTCAAAAGCCATACTTTGATCGACGTATATTGATTTATTCAGCTCCAGACTCTCCTCAAGTTTTACCACTGAGTCGACGTCAACTTCTAGCTTTATCCTGGGCAGATCAGAACTTATAAAACTGGTAAACTGTTTCTCCGATGGTGATGACTCAAGTTTTAAAATTTTATTGGCCGATGAACTACACTCAGTAGTGTCTTCAAATTTAACGTTTTGATCCTATGAATCTAGAAAAATATCACGCGGACCAATTACTTTTTCAGGTGTAAATATCGATTTTTGTTTTTTAAGTTCTGCGTCCTGCTCTAACTGCTCTGCAGCCATTCGCTTTTGAGTTCTAGTTTGTAATCCAGTTGCCGTTCCATTATTTTGATGGAAAGGAAAACTTGAGTCCATTTTTGTAATCCAATGAGATTTCCTAATTGATTTGATTGCACGTTAAATATATTTGAATATTTTAAAGACAATTCTCAATGAATATTGAAAGAACAAAAACAAATTAATGCCTGCTTGGCTTGTCCTGCCAGTCTGCTGCCTACCTGATTTTTACTAAACAAAAACCAAATCATATGCTGTTTATAGGTAGCATATTCTGTTAATTTCCTCAACACAACAACGCAAAGTATTCAAATTAGCATATTCAACCAACTAGCATCCAGTAATGAAAATATCTCAACGGCATGATCCATTTTGAAGTAAGCCTTTGACGGTGTTTGATTGCGAGTTTAATTTAACGACAGGTAATCCTTGACATGGCTATGTAGTTCAAAATTAGAAGTGTATTTTCATCGCCTTTTCCTACGGCAAGCTAATGTACAGACTTAACTGTATACATGTAATACAATGTACTGTGTACGGGTTAGAATATTTATTACCCATTATCCAATACATACATATACAAAACCATGATAAGGGTTTTTTCCTAGGCGGTGTGCATTTTTCGATTCAGTAGCAGTACGTTTGGTGTGGAAGGGTTGGTTACATGTTCATTAGAAATATATGACGATCAGCCTTGAAAGAAACCTTATACTAATTAAGGAAACGTTTAAAATTCGAATCTGCGAAAACTCATACATAAACATAAATGCGCTTTAAAAAGGGCAATATAGTTGGCTCCGCTCTTGAGTAAAAACGTACGCCAGGGAATAAACCGCATTTAAATACAAATACTTTTTACTTTTCTAACACCTGGTCATAAATGTAGGCAATGTACCGTAAAAACAAACATTTCCTAGTGTTAATCCTTTTGTATAGGAAAACGTGAAAAATGTAATTCTCGTTGTTGTTAATGCTTTTTTATGTACTAATCTTACCTAAGAATTTTTACGTGTCAGTATGTGTACATGCACGTGTAATAAAACACGAAATGGTTGCACAGGTACTTACTGCTATATTTATACTTAAGAATGGGTACTTCATTTATTTCATCATGTGATGCTATTACAAAATGCATAAATTATGATTCTGTCCTCGTAAGCATTAGTTTCGTGCAAAACGTCACCAAACTCTGTACACGTGATAGCAATAGTAGAAGGTGAACTTTTGTAGCTTTTTTGTAATAAAAATACACTTCTGCAGGCACTCTGCTTCTTAGATATGGTTCAAATTATTTTTTTTATAAATTAAGGAACCTCGACTTTGAGCAGCTGGTTTTACAGTACACCAAATATTATGCCGAATCATTTAGATAGGATAAGAGTTTGGGTCTGCTTTAGTAACTTGAGTAACTAAGAATATTTTATAAGTTGTATCAATTTAAACTTAACTAACGACAGGTGCTATTCACACTAAAGTTCACTGAAAACTTGTCTTCAATATTAATTAAGAAACTGAATATTATTTTCTATAAAACAAAAATATTTGTTGGCACAAAGATGGCATCAAATATCATAAATGATTGCAGCAGAAAGCGAACAAGATCACAAGAGGCAACCGACAAAAGACTGACAGAAGAACAAATAAAAGAAGGACGAGAATAAAAACCACAAAGAAAATGTTTCTTTCTGGCTATAGTATTGGATTGCGTAACATACTTGCTAATTTAGATTTCGAAGAATTAAAGTGGATGAGGTTGCGTATCAAGGTTCATCTGTAAAGAAGGAACCATTAAATTTTTAACCATCATTACCTGCTAATGATTGGCAGATGTATCAGCTGACACAATTATGAATTCCAGCATTATTAATTAAAACCTGGAAGTTGACGAAAAGTTGTCATTGAAGTTGAGGAGAAGTTAGATTTGGAGTATTCTGCATTTTCAGAAGAAATAAATGAAAACATATTAACCCAAATGCAGAAAGTGCTGATTATGATATTGGCATCGAGACAGATATTGAAATATATGTTAATCAGATAAAAATAAACTCAAGTTATTATTTATTGGAAGCTAATTCGACATCAGAAATTGATAAATAGTTTAAGGGTAATTTAAAACTGCTGAAAGTACTTATCGATCAAAGAGATAAAAAAAATGGAAATATTGCGTGAAATGTTAAAAAGTATTTAACTTCGAATAAAAATTTAGAAATTACAAAATTAGAAATGGTAAGATGGTACAGACATTTTATGAAAAGAAAATGAAAATTGAATTCGGCATGGAATGAAAAGTGTTAAAAATGAATGACTCAATTTTAAGCTTTATGTCATTACCGAGTTGGACATTATAAAAAAGGAATTAAAAACAAAGTTATTGTTCGACATAATTTTGTATATTAACAGTTCAGACATTTTTTGATAAAGAGAGAGCTCCACTTCGAATTATGAATAAGAGTAGAATGGAACGCCAATCACTGTCTCCAAGATAAAACGAGTTATTTGTTAGTATCGACATTGTGTGTCAAAAAGACTATAATATCTCGGAAAAGCAAATCGTTCTTTCAAAAATTTGTCACATTTTTAATTTCATACAATTTCAAATAAGACAAAATGTTCCTTCAAATAGGAAACGGCGTAAGCTTAATCAATAGTGGGCATAAAATGGGCCTACAATAACATGAAAACTAATTTTCTATAATTCTTAAACAAAAATAGTAAGAACTATTCAATCAAAAATTTTGGAGAATTTTTTCAAGTGAATGAAATCTGGCTTTATCATCATATGATTTGTGCAACTATTGAAACCTTGATAAAATTTCATGTGCATAAAAAGCTATAGGTAATATTACCCGCATGTCATAAACTAAAAATTACAAAAACGTTTCACATGGAAACGTGACCATATTTTATCAAGATAGCTTTAATGGTTAGCATTTCTAGGTTTAACTTCTGTATTCTTTTTTATATATTGTAGGCATAAATAATGGTTAATTTAGAACCATAGGTATTATTAGTAGTTTCTTTTGTCGATTTTTCCTTGTTCAATAAGTCATGTTAAAGTTTCATTTTCCTCATTCGTTGAATGTATATTTGGTCCAATTAAATGCAAGAGTTGTAAAAAAGTTACGTTTCAAAGGAGATCAAAAATATGCAAAAAAAGTTCCGGAAAAATAATGAAATGTCATGATCAATTTACAAAACAATAGTGTAACCCTCATATTTATCCAATATAAATTTCAAATATTAAATGCAGCATATCATGTGTTGGGACGAGTACAAGATCAAAACTCTTCATTTTCCGTCTTCTCTGTTTTACAGACCGCTTATTTTTTTCTGGAGAAGGGCTGGCATTTTTTACTTACATATGTATTTTTCTAAATTGTACTTAAAGATAACTTAAATTACAAAATTAGTTGTGTAATGTAATTTTTTCCATCCCCTCAGATTATCAATTTCGTGGATTTTAACGATGTTAGAGGACATAGTTTAATATAAAGAGTATCTTTATTATGTCTACGTTTCGACTACAAGCAGTAAGTCATCATCAGGACATACAAATGGCAAATAAAGATTGAAAACAACGTAATTTCTAGATATTCATAATGTGCTAATTTCATCTGCATGAAATTTTCAAAAGCTATACTAAAATACAAATATAAACGACATCCTTGGAGATCTTTCCATGTTTCATATTTAAACTTTGAAAAAATATTAGTTGTGGGGTTGCTTGTTACGATAAAGAGAAATGTTCGAGAGATATATTCGTACACGTCTACATGTACATGTATATTCGTATATGCCACGAAAATCTAGATCTCTACATCTATTCAAAACATGTAGGTCATTGTTGCCACCAATTAGCAAACTGCACTCGTCGTATCGAATCGTGGAAGTTTCATCAAAAATTATGAAGTCATTTGATTAGACTGTATTTAGTATTGTGCTTGACTTCAAGATTTGACCAAGGTAATTTTCTTGTATTAGCAAATCATTCATCAGGTTCATATTATACTGTGCTGTGGTGTTACTGAGAATGGCAATTCGGTTAATAATTTGTCACTGCATCAACATTCAAAATGAGCCGTTGGTTTATTTGCGCTACAGGTGCTGCATTCCAAAACAGTTAATTTGGTTTTTCTTGAACGTTGATAAACCACAATATAAATGAACCCCAGGAGTGCGCCAAGAACTGTCGATGAACTAAATAAATATGCATAAATATTAAGAGTCAAATAATGTAGGATATTATGTTAATATGTTGTTCATATTTACTTATATAATATAACTTATTATACCCCGTGAGAATTCCATGATTTGTGATATTCATCCAACAAGGAACGGTGCTTCTGAACTTGTGATAATCGTTTTTACAAATTAAAACCAAAGATTATTTTATATAAACTCACCTATTTTAGCGTTATAGAGTTTTGTATGGAAAGTGATATAAAGATAACTCAAGTGCAGCTTATGCTTAGATCTTCAACAAATTCACGAGGAATGATTTAATGCAAGTAATAGCAAAACGAGATAATTTTTTAAGCATGAATGCATAGTCAAGGCACTGAACACTCTTTGTCATGATAAGGTGACTTGGGCAACAGGATGGTTACGCGCATTTTTCATAAATATTGATTTAATGCTACATTATGACTTATAAATGTTTATCCACTTAACACGGCAGTATGTTCGAAAAATATATGGATCAGAATATATTGGTTTCTTTGTTTGTTTTACAAACAGTGCTATCATTTATGCACTAAACCTTAAGGATAAAGATAAAGGAGAGTAAATGTTTTTGTTTTTTACTGAGTGGGCGAATAAATACAAGCAACATTTTTTCAGCCGAACTTTTTCAAACTTGCTTTACGTTATTTCATGAGTTTTTCTCAATATTGAAAAACTATTTCACAGAGTTCCAGGATATCAAACTCTTCCATAATCTGATTCATGGATAATTAGAGGATCGGGTCTGGAAATATATATGGGAACTGGAATATCTCCGGAGTCCATAGTATGTTTTATTTTCATACAACACAAAGTATAAAGATTGTTAGGGCTAGAAAACTGTTTTGTGCGTCTTCGTTTCTCCATAATATACATGCATTACATGAACGTATCCACATTAAATAGGGTTGACTAACAGTAAAATCTAGTCCGAAACTATATATCTAATAAATTACAAAAGAACAATGGATATTATCCACATCCTGAAAATATTTACACTACCATAATGCTAAATTGTGAAACTCTTAGTAGTAGTATTAAAGTTAAACTACTTATTTTTTTATGTTACCAATTTACATTTTTTATTAAGGAAAATTTCGATTTCATAATGATCCGTTGATGAACCACAATGCATAATCGAATTGAATCTTAATAATAGAGAATCTCTTTTTAATATTGCGTAAAACTTAATTTTTCATTAAAATGGACGCTTTTTTATGTATACTTAAGGTTTTATAATTTTCGTGTCTATGATAAAGAAGCATATAAAATAAAAATTAGTAAAAAGTGATGCCTTTATTATTTGTTCACCCAACGATACAACAAGGAAATATTGAAAAAGTTTTCATGAGGACATGTGTTAACGATTAAGTATTGATCTAGGTTAAGCTTATTGATAGCTGCTATATTAGGTAAAACATATGAACTAAAGTGAAAATTAGACGACCTAATTCAGGCGCAATAAACCTTCAGCAATCTTGTTCTTTATTTTGATTGAATTTGTGTACTTCATATGTTTACTTTTTTTGAGTGAATGAATATTTTCAACACACTTGGAGGGAAAATATTCGTTTCGCAATGGACTTTGCTTATTTATTATTTTTGGAATAACTCATTTGGCGTCGAGTTTGACTTTAATTTGAAATCATCGCACTTTAAAAACATTTACATTTGTTAAACAAGCATTAAGAGTGAATCTGTAAAGCGAAAAATAAACCGTTTACTGTATACATAAACCCAAAAGTGCAAACGTAGCCACTAAAAAATCATTGGTCTTGTTTGGGTTGTATAAATATTAATTTTGAAAAATCACACACTTTTACGTTGGTTATGAAAAAATACCGTGAGTGAAAAGGATGGAGGTATATTTTATCGCTTGTTTTAAAACAACAAATCATGAACTCATTCTAGAAGCAATTCAGTTCTTTGACTCATTATGTTTTGATAATAAAGTCAATATCAACATTTGTAGGCCTGAATATTTTACAAATAATAAGTTTCCTCCACTGCAAAAAACAAACAAACGATATGAGACTGACTTCTGAATGCACAAAAATTAATTTTATTCTATTAAGTCACTTGTTCAACTACCATTTTCAAATTGCTAATTTTTTGAAAGTTGATAAATTCATCTAACTTCCAGCTATGGACAAAGCAGAGAGACAATATATAAGGAATATCACAAAACAATTAATTGAAGACATAAACTGTAATGTTTCCTTGACATCACGTTTGAACTCGATTTTGTCGGCGCAAGAAATTAATGAGCTGGTAAGTAATACATTTCTAGACAAATATTGCATACTTTTAACAAAGAGAAGCGAAACGACTTAAATGTGTCATGATTTTTTAGGAAAAAATATTAACCAAACAAGAAACAAACAAAAGGCTTCTTGAAATGGTAACTACGCGGGAAAACGGCTATAAAATCCTAACGGATGCTTTAGAGGAAACGAACCAATCTGGTGCTGCTGAACTACTAAAAAAAATTGATAGAGGAGAAAATGCAGCTTTTATACCCAGAAATATTATCTTTGTTAAGGACTTTACCAATGGTAAAGTACTTTGGCTCATCTTAGTATTAATTGGAATTGCTTTTGCAGCGATTTTGGGACTTTTCGTGTTATATTATTTACACATCAATAATGAAACCAGCAGCAAAGGTTCATCACCGAATGAAGGAGAGTCAAAAAAACATTTGTCCCAGGGACCCAACATCTCAGGTTTTCTTCAAAATCAAATTCATCACAGGTCTTCTTCAAATGATATACTCTTAGGAGGAACCGGACGTGAACTATTTGTACAAGGACTAATAGATATAACAGAAAACCAACTTTCGTACAGCCGAATAAAACAACTGGATTTGTTGTATTTGAACAACACCAACCAACAAATTTGCAGAAACAAACTGGCTAGCAATACAGCAAAAGCACTCAGCATGATTCTTAATAAAAAATTGCGAACATTGTCATTAGAACATTTCGGGTCAAAATGCAACAAAATATATATGTTACTCACATCGCATGCAAGATTCTGGAACTTAGAAGAATTGACAATAATTGGCGGAGAACTGAATTTAAGGAACGCTGATTATTTTGAATCGATTTTAAATGATAACGAAGAATCATTGGAAAAACTTAATCTAGATAATACCAAAGTATCTGCCCCACTCTTCACTTATACTATTTATCCCGCGTATTCTCGAATGCATTCTATTGTAGTAAATGTATCCACTACGCCAACCGTCTTGCATATTTTACCGAAACGATTATGTCAAATATTTCCTAATTTAAATCGTTTACATACTCTACAGCTAGTTCTCCCATCGTTTTACGTAGATTCATTCTTAGAGTGTTCTAAATTGGTTTATTTAAACGCCAAGGTTTCGATTCCGGAAGAAATTAATAATGCTAGCATGCTGTTTTCTGAAATTAAGAAGGTTTCTGAAAGAGCATCTGCTTTGTTCAACCACATTCCATCGCTCGAACAAGTTTATTTAAATCTGAATTTTGAGTCATGCCCAACTGAAATCAATATCACGTTTCCTCTCATTTCTGAGCATTTTTTGAATGCCAGCAACACACCGGAATCTTTCAATCCAGTCTTGTCAACAAATTGTGATGAAAGTATAAAATATTTTACACCAGAAGCCGAATAAAAATTATCGTTTGTAATAGATTACATCATTTCTGAAGGAAAATAAGATTTTATTAATAAGACACGTATTTTGCATGTACATTTATACGAACATATAGCCGAACTAGTTATTACAAAATCTCAAAAAAAATCTTAATGAATAAATAAATAATTACTTTTTTTAAAATATAAAACAATCACTCATACAATATTTGCTATTTTGAATGAGAGCATTTTTTATTTGTTAAACTTTTTCCAGGTGTAGCGAATCTTCGAATTTTCTAGTTTTACTTCAAGTTTCCAAATTGGTGGGTTGGAAGTCGGCAGTTCCTTCGAATTAATGTTTATATCACTAAATTCATTTTCACCAGAGGTTTGATTTTTATACCTAAAGATTTCTGTTTGTACACCTTTTAAGTCAGGAGTGGCTATGGTAGAACCCCAAAATTTGTATAATGCTGCAAAACATATGAATGAAATGGTAAACCCAAACAAAACAATTAAAAAATGCGTGCGGTAATTGTTTTTCGGTGACATTATTATCTTCCTCAATATCCCGCTTCGAAGTTTGGCTGGGGTTGCCATGTTGTCCTGGTTCTCGTCACAACTGTTTTGAAAAAGTTGTTGGGTCTCCGATACACTAATAGCTTTTGTACTCCAATTGTTGTCAAGCTCGTTTTCGAATTTTGTAATGATTACTGTTTCTGGATACAATTTGGCCAGATATGCTGGAATTCCCATAGATAGGAAAGCCGGTTCTTTGATATTACACAGTTGTGAAAGAACGTTCAAATGGGCAGTGATATCCCTAAATCAGTTAAAATATCTCACAAAATTATGTA
The DNA here is from genome assembly GCA_034693345.1 of Entomobrya multifasciata. Lineage (NCBI taxonomy): Eukaryota > Metazoa > Arthropoda > Collembola > Entomobryomorpha > Entomobryidae > Entomobrya > Entomobrya multifasciata. The sequence goes on from JAQFXM010002361.1 coordinate 18,168, forward strand.
AAGCTGATTATTCTTTGTTTAAATTGGATTAAAAACGTGACTTACCTTCCAGATTTCACATTCTGAAACATGTTATATATTTTTTCTACGATCTGAGAGTCGGTTAGCTTTATGAGCTCGTTTGCTTCTGTTGTATTTAAGATTTTAAGCTTCATCAATGTAGAGCAGACTTCCATCCACGTCTTCTTTTCAATACTTGAATAAATTATATGAGTGACAGTCTCGGGCAAAATTTTATCCGAAAGAAGTTCATTACTAGTAACTTCGACTTTGTAGTAGACATCTTGTTCTGTGTATCTTGGCTGGAAAAATTATAATTTAAATTTCACGTGAACAAAGCTAAAGTTACGTTTCTAAGCTCAAGATGGTTCTAAATATTATGTTTTAGAGTTTCCGTGTAATCATTACGTTGATTATTTTAGTCGGTATTTTACACTAACAGTTTAAAAAATTCAATAGGTTAAATACCTTTCTGTTTCGGATCAACGAAAATCCACGTGTATTTGCATCTAAATTTAGTTTAACATCAAAATATAATGGGATAAGCTTGTCTGTAAAACGTTTTTAAATCAATTTTGATTTTAAGTATCTACCTTGCTTCTCCACAACATGCTCGTTTGATTCCATTATGTAAAACTTCGCAATAATTTCGCCTTTAAATGTAGAGCTAATCTCATTAACTTTATTTATCCGAATTTTTCTTTATATTTCTCCCGTAGCGGACAACTAGGTAACAGTTTAACTTGTTCCAACTTGTCATGAAGTTTTCAACGATAATTTTTCCTAATTAATCATAACCAGCCATAAAATTCAACTAACCCCAAATTGAGTTTGTTTGAACCTTATATATAAAAATAAATCAGTCAATATTAATGACAAATAACAGTTATCCCTTCTCCGCAGTTTGCCAGTGGTTTTTTTATTCAGTTGGTTTTGTGTAATGAATTACGGGTTTGTTGACACATGAAATCATACAACTACCCACATTGCATAAGCACAAAATACATATTAGAAGTCTCATTGAAGTGTTTGCCCGATAACCGTTGATTATTTTTTGATAACAAATGCTGAAACTTATGCTGTGCTTCTACAAAAATGAAAATGTCTGCTTTACATTCTGTCAGTCAAAGTTAAACAAGTAAACTAGTTCACACAAATAAAATTCAACAACATCCACATGATAAAGTTTATCGGAACACATCTAACCTGAACAGTTTACATATACTCATACGAATATGTACGTACGTTTTCTACGTGATACGAAACGTAGTGATTTGGAATTAAAATTGATATGACCCATGCTCAGTTGATATAACTTGTGTATTCACTTTATATGCATTTCTCAATAAATACCATAACATAAGTGATATATGTATGACTCATAGTTGTCGTTTGCTTATATGTTTCCCAAAACCTACATTTAACAAACAAGGAACAAACCGTGAATAAACAAAAAAAAAACATGAAATAAACAATTTGAAAAAAAACATCCACAGGCAAAAACCTGAACTTGTAAAAATAACTGTAGGCTTACATTACACAACTTAACACACATTTGTTTATTATGAAGTAGGAAATAAATACTCAATATTTGTCTGACAAATGTTAGTTCTTAAACATGTTGGATTAAATTGTTTCACTCTTTATTTGCCATCACCGGCCTCAATGATTACCAACACCTCGTAGTCGAATTGATAACATAATAAAAACTCTATATGAATTAACGATTTTAAAACAAATTTGAAACCAGATTAATATAAATATTGATATATTTTCCATTTCTGACTTATTACATATATCCAATTTATGCTTAAAACCAATCATGTAGTCCGCGTATGTAAAAAACTAAGCTCTACAATATTTGTTTACTTAATTATTTCCTTGTTTTTTAAGTGTTTAGTTTACTGGAACTAATATCCTTATTTTCTATTTAAACAGGCTATACTCTGCTCATACATACCAGTTGGCCTACATATTTTAGTTTGGCTCACCAAATCCGTGTTTTTGTTGTTTGTATCAATCAACTTTTAACTATAAATTCGGCTGCGGTGTACTAGTCTCGTTTCAATTTGACTTTTAAAGAAAAGGACACGAAATTTTTTTCAATTTAACACTTGGAAGCTCTTCATATGACAATGGGTGGTAGTACAAGTAAAAATGATGTTGAAAAGGCAAAATACGAGAGAGACGTTAAGGTAAGCTAAAATATAATTCAAATTGTTTCAGCAGATTCTTTCTTGCTTAATATTTTGTTTATTTATTTTAGCTTCTATCAGTTGCAGCGCAACGGGACACTAAATTGGCTCAAGTTAAGTTTAATGAAAAGAAAATGGAATGTGAATTTGGTTTGAGCAGACAGCAGTTAGAAAATGAAAGGGTTAAATCTAAACTTCATGTGAGTACTCAGGCGGAGATTATAAAAAGCGTTTTGGAAAAAGGTTATAATCCGGAAGAATTTTGTATGATAACTGCTCAGGCATTCTTAACTTTAAAAGACGAGTGTGCTGAGGAAGAGAGAGCGCTTCTTCGAACTATGATGATGCATAGAATGGAACGCAAATCGCCGTCTCCTGGAAAGAACGGGTCTACTTTAAGTATTGACACTGGGTGTGAAATTGACTGTAATAGCTTGGAGAACCAAATAACGGTTTAAATAGAGACAACCGGCATTGTGATCAAATTGTATTTACAAAATTGCCCAGAGTCATACCAATGTATTTTATTTTATAGCTAATAAAATAATGTTTTTTATTTCGTTTAAAGATTCTACGGAGATTAATAAAAATGTGACATAAGCATGATGCAAACTAAAAATGCAGCAAAGATTTAAAACTACGTAATAAGGAATCACACGATAATTTGAAGTCGAGTTCTAATATTTTGTAAAATCGATTCTAATTTTATGTCCGCGTTATCCCTCCTTCATAATTATGGTCAATTTTGATATTTTTTAAATTGAAAGTCAAAATGAAGTACAATAGTAATAATTTTATGAACGACTCCATGCATAATTTTTAAATAAAATTATTAAAAAACAAACTATCCAGTTTTATCCAGAAAAATATTACTTTTAATGCAATCTTGATTCATCACCACATAATTTTTACATTTATTAAAAACGTAATAAAGTTACATAAACTTTTTAAATAGATTTTATGAGTTGCGTATCACAATATATATGTAGCAAAGTATTTTGATGCAACTTAACATCAAATATTTGACTCGCAGTCAGTAAACATGGCAACGTGATGATATTTTATCCAAAAAAGCATGCATGGTCAGCAGTGTGACGTTTCACCATTTCTAGTTTATTGAAGAGGAGAACACTGATTTCTTTAAACCCTTGATTGTATTTATGGTATCCATTGTTGTTTTTTTCCTTCTTCGATCAGTCGTGTTAAAATTTTATTTTCCTCATTCGCATATTGCGACATTGGTCCAATTATGCGCACGAGTTGTAAAACAGAAAATATTGTTCAAACGAGATTAACGAATATCGAAAAAAAAGTTTACGGAAATTAATGTCATGCGATAATCAATTGACAAAATTAGTGTAATCCACATATTTATTTGACATTAGGTTCAACTTTGCCACGCAGCATAAATTGTTGGTATGAATTTTTTGCATAAACCTCTTCATTGTATTTTCATCTTTTTCGTTTAACAGACTACTGAAGTATTATTGGAGAAGCGTGAATCTTTTAAAATTATTTTTTGGCATTAATATTTTGATTAAAAGTTATTTAAAGTTGTTCAGTAGCTTGGTAGATCAAAAAAGCATCTTCGAAATGGAGCAAAAGGACCAGACACCACACCAGGGCCCAGAAAGAGTCTTTGGAAAGTTCAAATGCTCTGAATGCAATCGAAAGTGGAGTTCGGGATACAGCTGGGCAAATATGGGTCAACAGTGCATAAAATGCCAATTAAACGTTTATCCATGTGAACAGGTACAATAAATGTTTGAAGCTATATCCATAACATTTCTAATTAAAATTTAACATGTTCGTTGAATATTTTAAGAGACCATTAAAAAAGGGCAAAAATGAAGGAGACAAGCCTCATATATCATCTCATTGCGAAAAATGCAAATCCAGTGGTTTAAATTGCAGTACCGGAGAAAAACTCTAAAACTGCTATGTAAATCTTATTCAACCAAATTATTTTGAATCAATATTCTGATTCTGAATTTCAGACTTTTAGTAAATAAAATCCAGAAGTTATTAATTCTGTGCTAAGTGTTTCCATTGAGGTGAAAGGGTCATACCGGAACATATTTTAATAAAGGTTTATCGTAGACAAAAGTAAAATATCATGTTGTGTGGCCATAACGTTAGATTGTTCTTGCACCTACAAATTATGACACGATCAATAAAATTGATTTTTAATTTTGAGGGGAATATTTGCCTATTCATTGATACTATTCAGTCATTCATATCGTAAAAATAAATAAAAAATAAAAATGACAAATAGTTGGTCATCCAGACAAAGATGACTTGTTAGTTGTTTTTATAATTTCTGTAAGCAGACTAGCAACAGCTTAAAAGATTTTTTCAGCGTTCCCAGCAACAAATTCCGTATAAATTTTTGAAAAATATGGTAAGCTTTCAAAACCTAAACCTGCTTGCATGATCGATGATGTCGAAGAAATATAATGAAGTAGACTTCATGTGTTGTGACGTTTAGAACAAATAAGAAATAAACAACTTATAGGAAAACACCATTTAAGTTTTGTATTAAATATCACACAGTTTTTAGAGGCATACATAAACCTTAAAAATGAAAACAGCATAAACTAACTTGACAGAGTAATAGAAACTGAATGACAATTCTGTCTAATAGCATGCACTATAAAATAGCTAAATGCTTATACGGTATTTTGATGTACATATTACAATGCGTTACTACCAAAGAGAGCTTTCATACAGCTTCATAAATGCAAGGACCAAAAGTAAAGTTTTAATAACAACAAGTCATTTCAAAGAGGTGATGAATATACGAAGATGAATTGATGAATATATTATGACATGTCATGTAACAAATGGACGTGATGAATTCAAGTCAAAACAAACCGTTAGTTTAATTTGATTCGTGGTCCCTTGACAAAAATTTTATGTAAAGCCTTTTTCGAAATATGCAATAAAAAATTTCGCCCATAAGCCAAAATGGCAACTTAGACGCCCTGCTGCCACAGGTGGTTTGAATCTGGCAGTTGCTGTAGAATAGATTTTATCGGTTCGTCCAATTAGCTTATTTCTTTTTAAAAAATACTGAATAAGAGCTTTTGTTAACTTGATTTTTACCTGAGAATACCTTCCAGTTTAATATTTTGTTCTGAATCTACAAAAATATTCCGGGGACCAACTTCCCGATGCCAAAATATATTTTGTCGTTTCATTTCTATATCTCCTTTTGACTTGGCTTCGGCAATCCGCGTTTGGGTTTTATTTTGCAGCCTAGTTTTCGTATTTCATGAGGGGAATATTTCATGCCATTTTTGTATTTCTGTATGAATTCCACTTGAATGAATTTTTGAATATTAAAATGAATTCTGTACCAATTTAACGACGAAAAAGAGTAAAGTTCCCATACACCAGTTATTTTTCTTAAACAAAAACAATTTCTTGTGCTCTTAATAAGTACCGAAGGGCATTAATTTCTTATCACAGGAATACAAAATAGTTTACCGCTTAACATGATATCTTCCAACTCATTCAACCCACTGCTGTTATATATGTATACATCTCCATAAAAAACCCTTTTACAATTAATCCCTTGCACGTGTTTGGATTTAGGTGTTGGAGTTTGATTTTAAATTTGTTTCACATTTTCAGCTTATTAATTTGTAAATCTGGCATGTGATTTTCGTCCGTTTCTACTATAACATACTTATCTACTACTAAACCATACGTGCAATGCATTTTGTTTTGGTACGAAGAATTATTTTTTTAGTACCAACCAGTACGTACAAATACAACGCAATCATAATGGTTGTTTGGTTTTTGGTATATCTCTGCCCATACATTAGTAAAACGTTGGGGTAAACGGGTTCTTTGAATGTAAGTTTGCAGAAAGCATCGACCAGCTTTGTAAGAAACCTTACAAAGCTGGTCAAGAAAACTTATCAAGAAAAAAGTTTAATAATGAATCTGCTTAAAATGCACGCATAAACATAAATGCAGTTTTAAAAAAACACCATGTAGACTCCAATAATGAATGAAAAAGGTACGCCAGGAAATCTAGCGCATGGAAACACAAGTAAGTTGTCTTCCTCTTAACATCTGAATATGAATGTAAGCAACGCACCAGTGTAACAATTACATAAAAATTTCCCAGTGTTAATCCTTTTGTAAAAAAGGGGTAAATATATTTCCTGCTGGTGTTAATGCATTTTATATCCTAATCATACCCAATATTTTTACTTGTGAGTATGTGCATTCGTGATAGAACGAAATGGTTGCACAGGTACTAGCTATTACATTCATGCACACAAATGGGTACTTCAATTACAGTTTTTGATATGCTGTTACTGTAGCACATATAAATTCTAGTTCTGTGCTCTCATGCATTTGTTTCGTGCAAACTCTACCAAACTTTGTACATGTGATGGCTATAGTAGAAAAAACACTTCTATCATACTTCTAGTAATGGAAATACCCTACTTTAGGCAAGCTGCTGGCTTCGTTTTGATAAAACTATTTTTTCTAATTATTATAACTCTACCTCGGGAAACTGGTTTTACATTACTTCAATATTATGGTTAAAGTCATCACTAGTACATTAGTACTAGTAAAGATTTTTTAAAAGTTGCACCAAGTTAAACAATATTAAGTTGTATGACTGAAAGTTCAAATTAAATTACAACTTGTAGTATTCAAGAATACTATTGATAAAAAATCCCGCTGTAATAGCGACCTTAATGACGCCGCTGCGATGATAATGTTGCGACAAATGACATTGATGAACATTGATGTTGTCAATGAAAAATGCTTTCGAACGATATGTCACATGGCATATGTTTCGACATTGCAACCT
>JAQFXM010002362.1:0-25199 GCA_034693345.1 Entomobrya multifasciata
TTGGTGACAAATTTAGTACAAAATGATAAGGATAGGTGACATTAGAATCGACATTTTACATGATACATGATTGATTGCCATAAAACTCATACTGCACAAGGCCACATTTTCGAGTTACTTTAACAATAAGACTATAACTATGTAAGAAGTGTTCACTATAAATTACAGCCAGTGATATGCTTCCTTACTATGTGAATCACTGATTTATGTCATCTCCGACTTAAAATGCATGTAATTTTGTGCGAGTCTGACGTCACAATAATGTTTTGATAACAAAAATGAATTAATGTTTGATTGAAATGAACAAATGAAAATAACTAATTAAGCTTAAAATGAGAACCAAATCACGTTCTGAACACAAGGATAAAAAAAGTGTAGAATGTACACACATGTAGTTGATTATGGAATGTAATGTGAGGTCTTACTAGTAAGATAGGTAGATATTTGAGTCAAAGGAAAAGTAAAGCAAGTAAACCGCAAAAAGTCAAAGGAGAACTATGTTTTCCCATAAGTTTCTCTCGCGAAAGAAAGTCTGAAACATGTTGTTTAGAACTAGTGGTATATATATTCTCTTTTTCTGATCTTTCTTTTCCTTACCGAGCATTCTGCCAATGCTGAAATTACTTTTCCTAGAGTTGTCAAGCTTTTATTGATATTTGCCCCTTCCTTCAGTCTTGTGCCCTTTGCTCCAGTTGAATCTGCGCGTTCAGATCCTGCCAAGTCTACCAAAGATATTTTGGATACCTGAGGTGGAGAAAACAAGGTTGTTATTATTTGTAAAGTACATACACATATTTACCAGCACAGCCCACAGCTATCTTATTTACCGATGTGCATCATGCAGAATGTTTTTTATATCGATAAGTTATATTGGATTTTGTTTTTTGGTTGTTTGCTTTTTGGATGCGCGCAGGCAGGTGGTCTTTTGGTAATCCACATGATGGATTTTTGACAGGAAGAAAACAAGTTGCCAGTTTTCTAAGTAGCTTTCCATTAATCAGTTTACTTTTATAACTAACGATATTTTGATGCGGGTATCTTCCAATTTTATATCACATCATAGGATTTTTCTGAAGTATAATCTGATTTTTATGAAAACACAACAAAATAAAAATGGGTTTGGGATTGTTGGGCTGAACCCATTTCATTTCGAATTTTGTTAGCATAAAATATTGCATTGCTGCATGCGAAGGAAAAAAGGAAATTTGTGAAAAGGATTCCTATGAGAGGGTTTTCTCCGTACTTTATTTATTTTGCTGAGTGAAAGCAATACCAGTATAAAATCAGTATAAGGAAATGTGATGAAACACTGTGCTTGGATTCTATTTCAAATGTGATTTTGTAGTTTAATGACCTTGTCTTGATTTCATTTAAATAAATATACATATAATTCATTTTTTAATTATCTTTTATGATATCCTCATTTTATTATGCGGTTAGTTTTGTTTCATGCTTATTTAGACAAAGTACCTTTTCTGCTGTAAGATTCGTCATCATGTCAAGTCGTTTTTGAGTAAAAATGATGGTGAATACTGCATGAGATCGGCTGCTAGTTTCATTCATGTTGGTAGCTGCCACTGTCCTCGCCTTGTTTCCAACATCCATCAACTCGTGGATGTCGCGATACGAGGTCACAGCTAATTTACTCAGATCTTCAACATATGGTCCCAAAAGTGGATGCTCTCTTACTTTGAGATTCCCTTTGTTTTGTGGATTCAACAGATCTCTCACTCGCTCACAGTAGATTTCCATATAGCTAACCTACAAAACGTATTTGTAATGTAAAACAAGCATTTTATTTAAATTGTTTAACAAAATATACCAATAATAGTGCAATAAATAACTGCAATTCAAGACAGATATGCTTGTCTTATTGCTGTTTACATATTGCTGCTTAAATTGCATTTCTGGGAACTAGTTTTTTAGAAATGAAATCTGATAAGTTTTGACTGCGACTCAATTGAAAGGAATTTTCATAAAATGCAAATAAGTTGCATTGCAGTTTTTTCATGTTTTTGTATTGCATTTAAAGCAGATAAGATCTAAGATCTACTTTTTACTGGAGAAAATTATAGAACTTGACAGATTCAAAGAAATGATTTCGGGAACGCTGAAGAGAAAAAGTTAAAATTCAAGAACGAGAAACGATAATAAACTCCATAGTCTTTTTTGTTATATGAGTCATGTCATAGTGTTCCATTACTACTAAAAGAATGGGTCTACAAAATGTTAAAATAAATTTAAGTCTTTCCCCACTAGAGACGTTTTGTGTTTTATTTACTTAAGAAGCCCAAATTTAAGAAAATGATTGTAATGCAGTATGAGCACAAAACAAATTTTCCAACAAACTACATACCTCCACTGAGCATTGGAGACCTTCTTTGTCTTCATGAATTTTCGTGAACAAATCTTGGCAGAGTTGAGGAATGATACCCTCTTGACCTTCTTCCTGCTTTCCCATCATTGTATAAGATTTCCCAGCACCCGTTTGTCCGTAAGCGAATATACACACGTTGTAACCTACAAAGAAAAATAAATCAGGACAAATTGCAAGGCCATTAGTAAATCATTCTGGAAACGTGGGTAGGTTGAAAGAGCTCTTGAGATTTGATACTTTTGTTTTGTCGTGTCTACACCACACAGATATTAAAACAGAATTCTACACACATCCGAAGTCAGGTAATGAGAACATGAAGTCTGGGAAATGCTACTTATTACACACAGACGCAACATAATCAAGTTTTAATTTATTTTCTCTCTTTGTGTAATTTAAAGAAAGGGTTATGCACTCTTATATTTCAAGAGATTTTCTTTTGTCTTTTATTATTACAACTGACATATTACAAGTTGGTCTCTCAAATTCCAGTGAAACCTTGAGTGTCTCGAGTCTCGGGTTTACATTTCCAAAAGCTGCTTTCTTTCTGTGAACTATTATGGCGTTTGGTTTTGTTCTTGCATTTAATTTGATACAACTTCAAAGAAGCATTTGGCGACAATGATATTCTAAGTTATTTTAAACTTTTTACAGTTGTGGTGTTGCTGGTAATGTATTAAAAAAATTTAATCTGAATTTTCTCTTTTAGCCTTTGAAATACCTACTTAGTTTATAAAAGTAAAGAATGCGTCTTTGTGTGCAACTATGCGTGTAGAGATATCTGTAGCTAGATAGGTAGTTTGTGAAAACTCTTTGTTCTCTTTTACCGTAAATCTTTTTTCCACGTTTACTGCCATCACACACAACTCATTGCATATTGCATAGCGTTAGCATAACAAAGCAGATCACAGGGGCTGCTGGATCAGATCTGAAACCACGAGTAAACCAGTAGAGCATAACGTGAAGTAAGCAAGAGAAGATAGCCTTCTCTTCACATGTACACAAAAGAACAAGGTGACTTTCACCCACGTAGATTTTCAACCAAACTTTCTCCACTTTTTGTGTACGGTTTGTTTGTCTACTTTGTGTGTGCTGTGTATACTAATGCATTAAACATTTTTCATGTACAGACAATTTTATCAATGTGATATTTTGTACGAAATGATATAATTCCTAATATAAGCGACTTATAATAAGTGTCCCTTAGAAATATTAGCTCTTGCGCAGAATTCCAAGAAGCGTGTCAAGCGTCCTTTGTATTTCACTAGTAATAAGAGGTGACATCAAAAGGAACGTAGTAAACAAGTCAACTGGATACTGAATCCTTCATATAAATTGGTCCTTGGGTTTTGATACTTGAGACGAAATGAAAACTGTCGTCTGGTCTGATGGGCTTTATAAAGGAAAATATGACAATATATTTTGTCCATGTCATCATTATAGATGTCTGCCTGTTAAAATCCATCTGTATTCAATAATATATTTTATGTATCTATTGTAAACGGTAATTATGTTTATGAAACTAAGCACAGTTCTTGCTTGCATGCAATGCTTTAAAAGCTTTTTAAAGGAAACCCAGACTTCATTGTCATAATAGCCGAAGGCACTGTTCTGTTTAGGCAGACTGCAGTGTAGTGAATTCTTTCAAGTGGGTAATTTCGTTTTAAAACTTTTATTGAGACATTTAATGGAAAAGGATAAGGATGAGACATGAGACTGAAACACTTGGAAAACTTTATTGCTAACTAAGTAGGTTATATGTAATAAATCGAGTAAAGTTTTAAATTAAAGAGTCGGTAGAGAAAGTTAATGTACGGAACATAATGTTATGTAACAAGTAATAAATTGGCAATTATTCCATTCCGCGAAGTGATTCAATTTCACAGGCACGTTGCTTAAAAAGATGATTATAGGAGCTTATGTATGCATGTGTAATAGGTCTATGTTTAGGATTCCTGAGAAAGAGTTTATACATGTTCATAATGGTTTAGCACGTATTTTTTAGCTTGCTTCAAGTGATTTGAGATAAAGCTTGTCACCCTTCATTGAACTCTGTCCAATAACTCAATTCTCACCACGAGAAAGACACGACTCAACTTGTCCGTATAATTTTATTGAAGGCAAACAAGCTCTTTTAAGTCAGTACACGTCAACGACAATCAAATCAATTGCAAATTAGATCGTTTACTTAAAAAGCTACCAGCCAACTGCACTACTATTTTCACTTTGTACTCACCTTCAAATGCGTGGAGGAGCATTTCTTCTCCGATATCTTGGTAGACCTTTGTTTGAGACGCGAATGCTGGGTCGGATTCCTAAAGGCGAGAAAGAACAAAAGTAAAATTTAACGTTAAAAAGTTATTGAGAGGTCACGTTCCTGTGATAGCCAACAAAAAGTCTTTACGAAGCTCTTTTTTGTAGAATACAATGATACCAAGTTATTAATTTACAAATCGTACAATTAATACTTTTTTTAATGTACTTACATCTGTGAAGCTGTAGTATGAATAATCATAGTTAAAATTCTTCGGAGGATCCTTTCCGGACGATTTAGGATTTGTTATATCTACACAAAACATAAAAAGTTACATTTAATATTAATTCAGTTCATTTAAAAAGTAAATCATATATTTTACATTACTGCTAAAAACTAAAACTTTATGCTTTAAAGTTGCATTTATTAATGCAGCCAATTTCTCTGCAATCATAGTAAAAAATTCCTGTGAAATATGCATAAAAATGATTAAAGAAAATGCTCTATAATTTTCATAAGCTCTCCTGCAAGAAAGACATTTTTACTTGTATTGTATCCGCAAACGAAAAGTGCGACCGCGTCGCCTTGTTTTGGGGTATTTTCCTTTTCTCTTTTCTTCTCCAAACTTTCCCATAACTTTCTCTATTCATTCATGCATACTACTTTCCCCAGTTCCCCAAACGTACATTTTCTTGTATCGACGTTCATCTTTTATGCATTCTGTATTATGACTTTACTGCATTGTTATGCTTAAGTAGATTTTAATGAGCCCACTTTCTCTTTTCCCCGCAAGCTGCCTTCCAGTACTGAAGATATTCCTTTTTATGTGCAATATGCAAGTAAAAGACGTTTTATGCTAGCTAACAACCTGCTGAGAAAAGTAGTATCGCAAGCAATAAACGAGCTTCATAAAATGTTAATATGTAAAATATAAAACATCACTTCTTTGGCAGTGTTCCTCCGTGTCTTATTTGCTTTTCTTGTGTATTTTACAATTTACAATCTAAATACATGCTTGCATGTGCATTCTCTCATACTTCTTTTCATATCGCTGCAATCTTAATACTATTATTGTAGTTTCATTCACACTATAAAAGAATTGCTACTTTGCTACCATATTGATTCTATTTTTATAGCATTTTATAATCGAGGTGCGGCGTTCTCTCAGATCCTGTCACGGCAAGGTTTTGAGCATCTCTCTTCTTGGCCTACATATTTCAAAAGGTTGGTAGTTTTGTGTGAAGAACTGACTGACTGTGAGTAAAACTAGAAATAGCCAGCCAACAAGAAGAACCGAGAAAATGAGTATTCCGGAAGGACTTGTTATCCAAAAACAAACTTATAAAGCGAAAATTCATGTAGTTTGCATGTAACTTGCATTATACCTACTTTCTTTTCTGTTTACTAACAACGAAGCTGTCGCTGTGCATATCTAACTCACGATCAGCTTGATTTTTATTACGTATTTACGCCTACTACTTTAATAATGTTTTTGGGTTCCTCGACTCTTGCGTATCTACTTGTGCCAGTCAAGGAGCATTTTGTGTTTTACCTGTGTTTTTGTTACATTATAACATGTGGCTATTATGATGGCTATTAGTAGAACAAAAAGTAGTGGCAAAGCCATAGCCACCACCAAAGCAAAACAAAAGTCAGAAGGTTATAGCCATGTAGAAGACTAGTTCAACGCTGGGAAAATGGCAATGTAATAATTTGTAGTAACTACACTTGTGAGAGTTGTTACTCAGCTATAAGTGCGATGGGATATTAGATGAATGTTTTCCTAACTTAGCCCACAAAATATAATACGATGAACGATCAGCTACAAATTATATCGCGATCAAGTGTACTCCCTCCCTTCCTCCCCATCCACTCGTCTCTTGGAACAATATGTTATCTTTATGTACATATGTATATTATGTCGCTATCTGGTATCTGGTATCGGGGCTCAATGAAAGTTTGTTTTGTAGGTTGTTTGCTACATCTAGGAAGCCCTACTAATATAACCTCTCTGGAAGTCATGTGTGTTTCTGCTTTGTGAGCATTATCTACGCTTGTTAATCATCTAACGTGGCGTGGCAAGAAGTCAAGTTTTAGTCTATATTTTGAAAAGAAAGTTTTATCCATAATAAATCTGCTTACAATGGTAAGGAAAGTCTAATTATTTTTCTGAAAAATTACAGTCCGCATAAAAACTAATCCTGACATCCGCATCTCACATGTGCCCTGCCATATACTATTTCATAATAGCTTTTTACTTAAAGAGAACGGTTGGAATACGTCATTGAAATGCAAACATGAGACTTGATGTAAAAATGTTAACTTGATAACTACCAGAGACCCGACCATCTTGCCATTCTCAAAGCCATCAACTTTCTATCTCTGCTTTTAATGTATACTTGATTTTATGATGAACATACAAACCCATTACAGGCAAGTGTATTCTGTACACCAAGTAAAATATACCGTCAGCAGGAGCAAAATGTTATGTCTTTGAACTTTCTCCTTCAATAAAAATTGACGTAACTGTATTTTCTCCTTGTCACTCATGTAGCGATGCTATCTGAGCTACCTGTATTGTATTTTTTCTCATTATTTGTGTGGTATTGTTCTTCAGTATTGGTTTGTTCATTTAGGTGTGATATTGAATGCGAATTTCGATGATGAGGTTCATGATTATGATGATGACGATGATGTATGCTATTGTCCTTTTTTCTTTTAGGTATACATTGCGTTGGCGGAATAAAATGGTGATGATGATTGCATTTAAAGTCCATCCCTACAAAATGAGTCCTTGCATCGGTTGCATTCAGCCAAGCTTAAATTCAAGGATGAAGGATGCAAAAGAAAATCTCTTGTCCTTCTCATCCTCATGCTCTTATATTTGTACTCTTACTTTTCATATTAAAAAAAGGGGAAAAGGTCTATATAAAGTGCATGATCATCATCATCAGCACAGCATCATCCACACGCTACATCACCCTTACGACTGCACATGATATAATATGACAGGTAACAAGTCTATGTAACATGGTCCCTTGATATTACAACTTGTCATGCATTTTATTCACAAAAAAAAGTTGTGAAAGCTAGAAAAAAATTATTTTCATCTACTTACACGTTGTGCTCCCCTCCATTTCAATAATACACTGGCATTCATTCGTATTTTCCCGATTGTTAAAGGGTCTCACCCTCACAGCAACTTTCACCGAAGACATGATGAATTAGTAATTAAATTTCTCTGTACAAAAAAACTATACACTTCACTCACAAAATATATTTAACTATTAATCCTCAATTTACTTCAATCACCACATTAAAATTACAATTGTATTAAAACTTTGTAATTAAAAGGATTACTACATCCCTTAAATTTAGTTTAACACATTCAGTTACACAAATGTACAGAGAATCCAAAATGCTTTTTTACATTACATTTTTCCATTTTGCACACACTTACACACACAAAAGGTATATTCTCTCAAATTATTCGGAAACAGCAGCAAGAGAAAAAAATATCACTTTTCTTTCATTCTTTCTCTCTAAAATTTTTACAAGTAGGCTATGTATTATGTACAAATTGAACAGACACACAGACAGAGAGAAAGAAGATCTAAGCTGGGGCTACTCCTAGAGACAGAACAGACTGATTCACCACCACCACCAAAAACACAGTTGAGAACCATCAGTTGAAAACGGTGGTGATACATTCAAACATTTCATACACTAAAACTACTTTTATGTATTTACTCTCCTGCTGTTTTCCTACTATTGCTTCCTCAATAGTAGAACAAGAAGAAAAAACTTTTATATATACGCATTTGTATTTGTACAATAGTGAAAACGAATCCTATACTCTAAAAACTGCTGTTGTGCTGTTCTGTGTGCTTCTTTCTTTTTTTCTGTTTGTAATTCTGGAGTAGTGTTTTGTCGTTGCTACTGACTGACTGTGTGTGTGACTGCTAGGTTGACTGGATATATAGAGAAACAAATGTAAAGAGTAATACTGCTGCTGCTGGAGGAACTGGATATCACATCACATCACCTGAAAATTGAGTGCATAAGAATAAGAGCATTGATATAAGTGTAAGTAATGCTTGTGTGATGAGAGAGAGGTGGTGGTGGTTGCTGTGCTGTCACTCCCTATACCCGGTTGTGTGTAATGTGTGCGGGAAATCCTCCCACAATTGGATGCGCAGAATCATAGTGAAAGTTTTTGCTGAAATTCCCATCGGAAGCTATGCAAGATAGGGAGAGAGTATGTGTGTTTGAATGTGAATACATTTTTTTAGGCTTATATATTTGTAAAGAGTGCAGCCAGACTAGAGACTAGACTTCCATCTATACAATCATGCACACATTCAATTAGGCATACAGAAATAAAACTAACCAAAACCAATATACAAAATGTATGTGGTATTGGTGCTATATGGCTTATTCTATGCTCTTTTCGTATGTTTAGTACATTTGCTTTGTGTATAAGACGTTTTATCACATGAGTTGGAGTTCTATGTTTTTGTCCTCAATAAAAATGTACATTAAGCGTTTTTTTTTCTCTTTCTTTTCCTGGCTGATGTAATGTATGACTGACTACTGACTTGACTACTTATGGCTATTTTCAATTTCGCTATATATTTCCCTATTTTTGCTTGTCTTCCTATTGTTTTGTTACCGTTGTACTTGCACTTATTTCCTGCTGCTACCTCATGCTTTTGAACCTTATAATAATAATGAGTTGGACTAAACCATCATTTTTCCCCTTCTGATCCATTTGCACTGGCTGATATTGTAATTCTGCAATAGTGGCAATCCTTATTTTTCTCTGCTGCTGTCTAATGATACATATGGATGAAGTGGGGGAAAACTGACTGACTACTTGAAAAGCTGCTGCTGGTGTTCCATATATAAAAAATTGGCGTGGTTCTTTTTAGTTTTCCAGGTTGCTATAAATGGATCGCTTTCCCTTCTGCCATTTTTTTACTTGTCTGAGATTTTGCTACATTTTTTTTTGCAAAAAGCGAAAACAAGATGATAAATGGGTATGTAGAAAAATTGCTAGTGGATAAAATTATTTATGGGGAAGATGACTATAAGGGCAAGATCATGTGAATACATTTCGTACATACAAAAAAAAGTTTTATCAGACTTACCTTGCCATTTTTTATGATTCTTGTCTAATAATCTTCGGAAACTTTTTCTGCACAAGGCAATGGGACTGGTACTAATCAGCAAAAAAAAAGAAAAGCTAAACTATACGATGCGACGACGGCGACAAGTTAGTGGTCTCCACTTATCACTGCATTGGGACTTGGAATTGTAATGCATGACATGTTCATTTCACAAATCCATTATCCATTTAGTCTACCTCCATCACCTAAACTTTTGCAGAGAAAATTTATGTGCCTGGTAGATTTGAAAGCAAAATTTCCTGCCACTTTATTAATTACACCATCAAGGTGAAAAGTGAAAGCAGTGATGTGGAATGTGCAATTTTTTTCGCAATAATTAATTAAACTCTGGCATAATCATACTCCCAAATTTTCACTTTTCATAATCCCAAATGACTGTTTTAATAGGCATGTCGTGCGAAATAATGATTGATGAGTTTTTTTTTGCAAAAAAGGAATACAAGTAATAATACTTTCTGTCGGTTTGGTGTTTGCTACTAGAAGAGACATAATTATTCGCTTGGAGAATTCCATAAAATGGTGCATAACTTGTAAAAGTTATTCAAGCAGATCAACTGCGGTAACGTGGTCGTCGTATGGTGTGGTCTGCAAAATAAAAATGGCATGCAGTGGCAGTGAACAGTGAACTATGTAGTGCAAAAAAAGGAAAATCAAAAAATGGAAACATGTAAAGGCAGCCAAGCATGAAAATAAATATATGGGTGAGAGAGAGAGATGTCATGTAATGTAAAGCTTTAGTGAAAGGAGAAAAGGGAAGGGTGAGTCGGTGAGTGAGTGAGCCAAGTAGTAAAAGAACGGTCGATGTTTTTTAGGGGATGTGGTTGGATGACTCATCCATCATCATCACAATCATGGTCGCACAATGGCTATACAAATAGGGAAAGTCATTTCTTTCACATTCACACAAGAGCAAAACCATTTAGTAAAGCATATTGGTTAGGTATACACGAAAATATAGCATTGAATTTTGTTTTGTGTTTGCGTCCATGCAGAAAAACACAAAACACAACAGCAGGCAAAAAGCTATGTATACAATATTATATGCTCGTTTCACAGAGGAAAGCCTGGACAAAGAAAGAGGAAATGAAGCGCTACATTGACATTGGCACATGCTATTTACTTTTCAAAAAGAAAACTTATCTGATGATGTGGAGCGGAGGAGATTCATTTCCTGCTTTCTATTCACAGAAGTTCTGGACATAATGATTTTTTGTCCATGCAATTTTTTAGCACACAAAGATATAAAAGCCAGTATGTATTCTTAACCAATCAAGAAAGCGGAAGTAAAAAAGTAAACGATGATGCAGATGTTAAATGACTGTATAAAATGACTGAGTTATAATTAACTGGGCTAAAACAAGAACAACAACAGAAAAATTGCCTAAATGTTAACCATCTATTAAATGTATGGGAAATCAATTTATCATGTAATTAAACGTTGTCTCAAATTTGTTGGAAGGGTGTCCGATTTTAATTGTATGAGAGATTGAGTATTTCTGATACTAAAAAAGTGTAATGCGATTTAGATTAAATTTTAAATTGAATGAAACCAATTAAATTAGTGTGAAAGCAGCCAAATGGCTGGAAACGAAGACAAGGGGAAATGCATGTGGAATGTGGAAACAGTCAACAGTCAATTTCAATCAATTGTGAATGACTGAATGAAAACTGAACTCTGAAGAAAGAGGAGACAAAGTAGTATTTACCAAACCAAATGGGCAATGTGAAACCCCGCCAACTTCAAGCCTCTTCTTCATAAAGGGCAGAATATCACTGCACCACTTTTCATTCACCACCAAACAAACCGATAAATCTTGCATGATACATTGATACATAATGATTCTAGTCGAACTGTCATTAACTTTAATTAACTGAGTTTCATGTAATGTATTTAATTAATTGCCTCCAAGTTTGTACATTTGCGAAGGTTTAACATGAAGTACCAAGTAAACTTGGGGTGGGTAGGTTGAAAATTCAGTCATTGTTGCCGATTGCATCAGATTTTTTTGGTGTATGAGAAAGTTTGAAAACAAAAATCATATGATTTTTGGGAAAAAGTGAAAAATGCATGAAATTGTTTGCATGAAAAGTTAAATGATCATTAGATCAAAACAAGCAGAAAATGTGATGCAGTGCTCTAGTTATATATTCTTAATTGTTGCAATTTAGATTTTTGAAACGTCTACAAATCCAAACTACTTAAAAAATGTACAAAGTTTAGTCTATTCTTCTTTTTAGTGCACTTTACATTAAAGTTGTAAGCCAAGTTAAATAGCTAGGAAGTAAACAAGTATTTAAATTCAAAGTAAAAATGTGGCGTGTTAGTAATAAAACTAGGTCGCTGCAATACGCTAGAATAGTTATTAGTTCTAATAGTGGAGGTCAGTTTGGAAATGATAGGGGAACTGTTGTTCAAATTCCACGTAGAGAGTTTGCTCTATTAGTGGCTAGAGCGATAAGGGGAGCATTGAAGCTGAGATATTTGGTCCTTGGAGGTGCCGCTGCTGGAGGAATCAGTCTTCATCAGGTATCTTCATCGAAATATATAAATACACCCACCCTTGACATCGACGTGTCAGTTAAATTGATGTCCATTGTCCATTTTAAAATGTGTTTTGTATTATTTAACTTGCAGTCATATACATCATGGAAAGACAACCTACCAGACATGTCTTGGCTCCAGGACATGCTTCCCCCACCAGAGAAAATTGACGCTTGGCAGGGCTCGGTGATGGAATTTAAGAATAAGTTCAAAGATTTTGAAATTGATCCGAAATATACGGAAGCTGGGAGAAATCGAATACAAAGCCTGAAGGAATGGCTGGACGAGAGGCTTGACCAAGCCATTAAGGCCACAGAGGAAGAAGAAAATAATCCAAAGGAAGCAGTAATAGTTCAGCAGGCTGAACCTGGAAAGGCCTCAAACATTTTACAGCGGATGTCAGCAGGTAAATTTCAATACATTAATGTAACACATACCATCCAATTATTAGCTTCTCAACGCTGAGATAATATTTTTCGCTTGTCGCAGCCTCAATGAGTATGAAAATTCATGGTTAGTGAAACAAGAATCAGTTTATTTGTTTCCCCTGCTCTTCTTCCCCTGAAATTGTTCAGAAAACTGTTATTCATCTGATGATGCGACTGCGACGCAATTCAAGGTATAGTTGGTCCTTTTTTTTCAGGTTTTAATTGGTGTTTGTTTCTTACTTTAATATTTTTAGCTGCGGAAGCTCAGTCTTCAATGTTTGGTGGAAAAAGCAAAACAGAAAAAATTGGTTAGTTAGTTTGACATAACATGCAATTATTAACAAAGTACATTGTATGATGTTCTTAAATACTTATATGACTAACTTTTTTATTCAAACCGTTTCAGATTCTCTGTATAGTCGAGTAGAGCAGTTGCAAGAGGAGCTAATAAAAGTACAACTGAAGTATCAGAAAGAAATTGAAAAATTAGAAAAGGACAATAAGGAACTTAGAAAGCAATTGTTGTTGAAAGGAAAAGATACATTGATCAAAAGAAACGTTAAGGTACATATATATTCAGCCGTTGCGCACGCAGTTTGTTAAATAGCATTTATTGGAGTACAAGTAATATGAACACTTTACTATATTTTTCCCCAGAAATCTCTGATCGATCTTTACACTGACGTCCTTGATGAATTATCAGAATTCGATTCCTCATACAGAGCTGCAGATCATCTTCCCCGAGTAGTCGTAGTTGGTGATCAATCCTCTGGAAAAACCAGCGTGTTGGAAATGATTGCCAGGGCTAGAATATTTCCTCGAGGAGCCGGTGAAATGATGACCAGAGCTCCAGTAAAAGTTACCTTAAGTGAAGGACCTTATCACGTTGCCCAGTTTAAAGATTCTTCCAGAGAATTTGATCTCACCAAAGAGAGTGATCTTGTCGACTTGCGAAGAGAAGTAGAGCTGCGCATGATGAACAGCGTTCGAGAAGGAAGTACTGTGTCCGACCAAGTAATTAGTATGACAGTTAGGGGACCCGGCCTTTCTCGTATGGTGTTAGTTGATTTACCCGGTGTGATCTCAACTCAGACCATGGACATGGCTGAGGACACGAAAGAGTCAATTATGAAGATGAGTCGCATGTACATGTCGAATCCCAATGCAATCATTCTCTGTATTCAAGACGGCTCTGTGGATGCTGAACGTAGTAATGTTACAGATCTTGTTTCCCAAATGGATCCACAAGGAAAGCGTACAATTTTCGTGCTTACTAAAGTTGACTTGGCTGAAGAGAATCTTCAAAATCCTGACAGAATCAAGAAAATTTTAGCTGGTCAACTATTTCCAATGAAGGCCTTAGGATACTTTGCAGTGGTTACTGGGCGGGGTAACACGAATGATTCCATTGATGCTATTAAAAATTACGAAAATGAGTTCTTCAAGAGGTCAAGATTATTCAAGGCAGTAGGATCAACACATGTCACAACAAAAAATCTCTCCTTCGCTGTCAGCGAATGTTTCTGGAAAATGGTTCGTGAAACGGTGGAGCAACAAGCAGATGGATTTAAAGCAATGAGATTCAATTTGGAAACTGAATGGAAAAACAACTTTCCCCGGCTCAGAGAATTGGATCGGGATGAACTGTTTGAGAAAGCTAGAGGTGAAATTCTAGATGAAGTTGTTAATCTTTCCCAAGTTTCTGCCAAAGAGTGGGAGGAGTCAATTACCAAAAAATTGTGGGAGAGCATGAGCCTTCATGTGTTTGAGACCATATTTCTTCCAGCCGCTCAGTCTGGTTCTGCAAACACATTTAATACAACAGTAGATATTAGATTGAAGCAATGGGCTGAACAGCAGTTACCTATAAAATGCGTTGAAGTGGGATGGGAGGTGTTGAAGCAAAAGTTTATCCAGTTTTTGGACAAGGCGAAAAGCTCAAAAAATCACGACGACATTTTCGATACATTCAAGGCAGCAGTTGTGGAAACTGCTTTGCAGAGGCATGAATGGGAAGACAAAGCACCCGACGTTTTACGAGTTATTCAGTTGAACACGTTAGAGGATAGGTCAGTTCATGATAAGCACCAGTGGGATAACGCTTTAAGATTTTTAGAAGAAAGCTTAAAAGATAGACTGACCTCATCAGAGAACTTGATGTATGACATTGTTGGACCTGGAAGCCTTGAGAAATGGTTCAAATGGAAATATTCCACAGATGAGCAGAATCATTGTGCCTCCGTTAAGACTGAAGCTGAGCATTTGCTTTCGCACACTCAAAAACATTCTCCAATGCTAAGTCAAGAAGAAATGACGGTGATAAGGAAGAACTTGGAGAGTAAAGGGATCAAGGTGGACAACGAACTGATAAAGAAGACATGGTTCCCAGTTTACAGAAAATATTTCCTTAGTAAAAGCCTAAACAAAGCGTTCGAGTGTAGGAAAGGATATTGGATGTACTCGAAAGGGGTAGAGGGGGAAATGGACTGTAACGAAGTTGTCCTTTTCTGGAGGATACAGCAAATGCTTAAAGTTACCGCAAACGCATTAAGACAACAAGTAGTCAATAGGGAAGCAAGAAGATTAGAAAAGGAAATTAAAGAGGTGCTGGAAGAGTTTGGCCAAGATAAGCAAAAACTTATACAATTATTAACTGGAAAGCGCGTCCAACTAGCGGAAGATTTAAGTAAGTATATTTTATGATATATTGTAGTTTCGTTAAATACATACATTTTTACAAGTTAACTAACTGAAATAACTTACGTTTTGAAATGTTTCTTTTTACAGAACGTGTGAGACAGATCCAGGAAAAATTAGAAGAATTTATTCAAGCCTTAAATACGGAAAAATAGTTCACCTTTCTTTAATTAAATACCAAATAAATAAATACATATTTAACGAACCATCCTTTGACGTTTGAAGTTTGTATTTTCGAAAAAAAAACATTGCATGCATTTATCGCTCATAATGTAAAATTTTGTCATGCTCTTTGTGATAGACTACTTACGCCATTCACATTTCAGCTTTAAGCTGTTTTAAATTGCTGCACTGCACAAAGGTGTAGTTATAATTTGATCAAACACAGTTTCAGGTTCCAGTTGTGACCTTTGACGCCAGAAGTACACGGTTATGAAAAAATGTATTTATCGGATGTATGTAAAAATTGTCTTCGTGCTATTGATCGTTGCATTCTCAACTAACTTGTTGATTAAATAAAATGAAGAAAACAATCATTGAAAATTTAGGATTCTTCCAGTTCAATGCATGTTGTCATTTAAAGATGTATGAAATGATCAGCAAAATGTTGCAATGCAAGCATGAAGCATGGCAAAGGTGGATAATAGGCAAACACATACGGGGTAACCTGAGACTGAACTCAAGGACAAGTACCCAGGTTGAAGTCTTCGTCACCGTTAAAATATCGAGTTTGTAGGTAATAATCATTTATTTCGGTAAAGTAATATAGTTCATATACATGGATTTATAACACAATATTTTCGGTTTAAAGGTAACAATAAATTTTGATCCAGAAGAGTGTATACAATTTCGTGACAAGATAATCTACAGAGAAATTACACTCATCAAAAATTTAGACTTTCTCCTCCACTAAACTCTGCTTCTTTTACATACAAACATACCCCTGATAAGTGTTTTTGAAGATTTGATGAGACATTAAATACTGCTGTATCCATATTTTTTTGTATGTACAATTTTTTACAAATTTTTCCTTTGGTACATATCATATCTCAAAAAAATTCACAAAAAGAAGATAAACTCTTTCCATATTTTTTTCTTCATAAAAATTGATATTATATCTTAAGCTTCTTTGCTTACAAACAACCATGAATTTTGGTTCCCTTTAAAATATGATGACATTGACACTTGACACACCTTGTTAACTCATCATGTAAATTTGTATTTACGTATTGTAGGTAGCTAAATTACATGAGGCATATTCTAAAAAATACGAAATACCAGCTATTTTTATTTGGCTACTCACAACTTGGCTTTAGCTTTGCTATTGGACTAGATACTTGACGTTGACACATGGAATGAATGACTAGAGGTAATACATATTAAACTGGAAAAATTAGAAGGCGATTTTTTAAAAAGTGGTTTTCTTTACAG
Organism: Entomobrya multifasciata; assembly: GCA_034693345.1. Taxonomy (NCBI): domain Eukaryota; kingdom Metazoa; phylum Arthropoda; class Collembola; order Entomobryomorpha; family Entomobryidae; genus Entomobrya; species Entomobrya multifasciata. The sequence continues at coordinate 16,916 of JAQFXM010002362.1, forward strand.
CTCTCTCTGCAAACAAAAAAAATCTCATTACTCTCGTCTCGTAATACCTTGTGCTAACATTACATTTTTTACCCGTCTGTACTCCCTAAAAGTATCTAAAAATAATTTTTATTTAGAAAACCTATTGATTTTTCTATTGCGTTATAAAATATAAAAAAAGAATATTTTTTGCCATAACTTGAGTACATGCAAATTATTTATGCGTCTATAAATACAGCCTTAAATATATATCTCATGAATATCTGAGGGCAATCTATCATGATTTTTAATTAATAAACTTCGTTTTGCTAATTATAATTAACTTTCATTAAACGTGCGAAGCGTCTATTCGTAAAAAAATGAGGCGAAATACTTTAAAAGGCTAATCGTAAGTAATAACGATTCTGAAGTTTCAATAACCAATTCATGATCTTCTCTCTTTGACTAACAGTATGGTTTTAAGACGAGTAAAAAATACCTTGACCTCTAAACTTAAAACTGAGGTGGTTTGTTGAATGACAGTGATCTGTTGTTGGATAATGTTATATGTATGTATATTTAATATTATGGTCATCGATAATCGATCCTAAATAGCTAAGTTTCAATAATTTCATCAGAAATTATGTTTAATTTTGTTGTATTCCTATAAAATATAATATACTTCATTTTTAAGTGATTGTACAATACACGACGACCGACCAGACGACGACACCTTCCACCACCACAAGACCTCATAATTCATTTTTATACGTTTACGTTCACAGCTTATCTAGAAGAGCCAGTGCTTGCTTTAAATTTAAAGAGTTTTTTTTAAACGCACTATAAAATTTGCATAGTTTTGTTGATTTGTTTTTTGATTTATAAGATTTTTTAATCATGCTTATAAATGTAGCGGAAGTTGCATAGTTAGTGTTTCAATCAATTAGGGTCCAACAGGGAAAGCTTCCATCATTTTTGAAACACGATATAAAAATGACGTAAGCTGTCCTTATATGGACCTTGACTGATTTTTAAGAATATATTGTGACGTGTTTCATTTTTTTCAGTATTTCGTTTCGAAATATCGGAGATCTATATTTATATCGTGATGAGAGTTAAAATGAGATGCAATTATGGTATGTTAGTTTTTTTATGTATATAAACTGGAAAATACTCCATTTCTGTTTTTGTTTCTTGGTTTATGCAATGATACAGCTCTTTTTTGAAGATTTGGGATTGTTGTGGTCAGTTCCGTGACTTCGTATGATTCTGACAATTTGATGAAAACAGTCGTCAACCGACACTGGAGGATCTTTAGCACTGGTCTCAATGTAGGGGATATTTAATTTTCGACTTAGCTCTAAGCCTTGCTCTTCCGTCACTTTTCTCAAATGAACAAGATCGACTTTATTGGCGACTAGAAGCATTGGGTAAGACTCGCGGTCCTTGACACGGAGAATTTGGATGTAAAAATGCATTATATTTTCAAAACTTTGACTATCCGTCACAGAGTAGACGAGTAGAAAACCGTCTCCTTTTCTCATGTACTGTTCTCTCATGGCTGAAAACTCTTCTTGTCCTGCGGTATCCAGAACTGTTTATTTTACAAGAAGAAACAAACAACGTTACTCACGTTTCATAAATTAGCATGCAAATTTTTCAATAATTTCTATGTAATGCATATTACAAATTTACCATCAAGGACACATAAAACCCCATCCACATCTGTATGCTGAATGTATGAATCCTCAATAGTTGGATCATAATCTGTTACGAACATCTTCTGGAAAAATTGAATGGTCAACGCAGACTTGCCAACGCCACCATCCCCCACCACAACGAGTTTGTAAACCGGCAACGATTCATTGTGATTTGGACGCCCCGTCATTTTGAACGAATGTAATACCTATAATTACAACAAGAAAATTTAAATTGCTAATTTAGCACAAATTATTTAAAAAATTATAATGCATTATATGAATTTTCTCTTTATTACCTATTTTCTGTTGAAACCTTGTAAAAAATTGATTATCTTCAATTAAAACATTGATTAGTTAAAATCATTGCTGCTCTTGATGTAAAAAAGTGTAAAAATTTGCGCATATTGCCACTTGAGTATTTTTTTGTAGTACTTTCACCACCTTCTCAAGAGTGAGTGAAGAGAAAGAGCAAATATTATTTTTATTTGTTATATATTATGGCACTATATACTTTCTTCTTCCCTCTGCTGCCTGTCACCAAGTTGAAACTTGAGTGATTGAACATTGAGCAGTAGTTCCTGTGCTTGTTCTCTTTCTCTTTTTGCCTGCTGGCAGTTCTCTTTTGAGACCTTGTTTTTTGTCACTCATGACAAATCGAAGGTACGGGTGTAGTTCAGTTTAGCCTGGCCTGGGCTGACTATATATAGCTCAGCTTTTTCGGTTCGGTAGCTATGTGTAATGGGTATGTGTGCAATATGCGCTTATGGCTTTCTCTTTTTCAGCGTCCCTTTTTCGCCTAAAGCTTTTAGAGGGAAGAAGTAAATAATAATATTATAAAAGAAAATTGTTTATAACTATCCGACTATTATGCTACTATCAGCATGCACTTCTCTTTTTCTTACTTTTCCCAAATTATAGGAACCAACCCAGCCACATACATTCATACAGGAGGATCATGAGTATGAGAGATGTTCGCTGCTGTGCTGTAACTGAATTTTCACAACGGCGATACACACTCAATTTTACTTAAATATTGGAATAGCCCAACCGAAGAGAATGTTGAACAGTGTTCAATGGGTTGTTCATGTATTGCATCCCCTCATTGTAAGGTAAAAGGTTTGTCTTGGTACAAATCGCCCCGAAAAAAGATTTAGTTAGTATTGAAATATAAAAGAGAAAAATTATTAAATTTCGGAAATTAGTTGGTGATTTTTAACAAATGTGCAAGAAAGTTAAATAATTTTGAACGCCTACTTTCACTGTAATATTGGCATGATAGAATAAAAAGCGTAAGATAGATACATTACACAAGTTATACACGTTATTTCTCTGCGTGGTTCCCCTACTGTTTTACTTTTTCTTTTTTTGTGCATTCATCTAAGCAGAAATGCATTCTTTCTTGGTATAGATATGTATGTATTTAGGGGAAACACATTATGAGCTTTCTACTATACTTGCCACGCCACACACACCATCATCACCACACAAAAACTTTTTCTTTTATGTTTGGAAATGAAATTCTCGCTGTTCTCTGAACTCAGTTAGCTTTTTACGTTCGAGTTCCTTCCTCCTCCTGTTCCTGTTACTTTCCCCCCTTCTTGTTTGTATGATAGGTTTAGTTTGTATGAAATCGGCAGGCAGCATATGGAATCATGAAATCGCGTCATATTGTAGCATGGGATTGGATCGTGATCAGAGAAGTGAAAGACATGGAAATCCAGGAAAAGCTAAAAGTGAATTGAAGGACTGGAGCTAGAAACAAGAGACGAGGAAAAAGGGAGAGAAAAAATCAGCCATCCATTAGATTTTTAAAACATTCGTCTAGAGAAGTAGCAACAGTGAACAGAGCGGAGCGCGGAGCAAAAAGCTGAATGTTTGCTTTCCCTTTCCTTCCTTTCGGACTTATAAAACAAGCCAAGTGAATTGGGTCGAAGTCGAAAAATATAAAAAGGAAATTGCTGACGCAAATGTAAAAAGTAGATTGTTGATGTAGCTATTAATATTGGTGGTTTTCAAAAAAAATTAGGTTTGGCAAAATATTTTGGGGTTTATGGTTTTTGATAAGAGTGTGAGAGATTTAATCATCATTATCAAACGTCATGTTTCAAATGCTTTATGATTAGGAATGATATTTTGAAATGAAACTTGAAGACAGTGCATTAACTGTGAACTGCTACTAGATGCATCAAGAGATATGTACATTTACCAAGCTGGCATATCAGATTAAGAAAATATTGCTTCATGTTCATGATATGATATGAAGATGACATGATGATGATGATTGTTTGTTTTTAAGGAAAAGTTCAAACATATCGGATGACGTACTGGTTGTTTTTCTTCCTAAAAACTAAAACCACTTTCACGGGGAAAAGGAATGATGCCAGGATGCCTTTTCACTCTTTTGGAACATGATCATCGAGAACGGAAAACATTTAAACGTGACAAAATTAACAATGCGTAGCGAATTGTACATATTTAGGCGATTTAAAGGGATTTCTACAAAAAAATGTGCCAATCGTGCAAAATTATTTGTCTAGTTGTAGGTCATCGACAGTCACTTCATCTGGGAATGATACTTCACTGCTGTACCTTTTTGATCACTTATGCAGTTCATATGAGAGAGTCAATGGCAAATATTATGGAAAACTGGAAGGGTTAAAATAACCCCCAGATGTAGAACCTTTTTGATACAGAAAAAGACGACTGTAAGTATGCAAAACACCTTGCTCCAACTGGAAAAGAAAACGCATCTTTTATTGCTACTAGCGAGGTAGTGCTACAGGTGTAGTACATCGTCGAATGACCCAGAAAAGGCTATTTAATTTCCTTATCTTGATGATTATTTTCATAAAATGCCTACGCATGCAATAACAACAATAATTATCTAGAGCTGTGAAAAATACTAAATAGCTACGATTACCCTTTATAAATAACGAATCAATATTTTGTAAAGCAATTTGTTTTTGATTATCCATGTTTTATCAAAACCTAATGGTTTGATCTATTTAAAGATTATAATAGTTTGATAGCTTAAAAAAATCTCAAAAACATTCATTAGATTGGGTAGTAAGTAACTACACGCACACGTGTAATTTTAATTACTGGAATGTGATGTGTTGCTCTCGTAGTTTCCAGTTTTCGTTCTCACGCTTTTCCTTGTTTCAGGCATAACTGCGAATTCAAGGTATATGGTTGGTAAGAATACAGGCATACCTCCAACTCAGCTCTGCTCTAACAACTCATGTGATAAGGTAAGATCGTAAAAAGATCAGTGGTTGATAAGTCGAGGTCCATTGTTTTCTTACCTGTTTTCATAAAATTGCCAAACCAAGCACCAGCATTCAACATGCATTGCATTAATTGTAGTAGTAGTAATGCCAGCCATTTCGATGTGGTGGCTGGGCTAGCCCACTGCACTGCACTGACTGATGCAAGATGCAACACGTAAGAATTCATCATGGGAAAAATAGGACAAGAAAACAAATGTACTTAACATAGTGTTGGACTTTTTAGAACAATGATGAAACGACAGAATAAAAGGCATAGTATAGTATGTACAAGATAGAGTAGAACCACAAGGATTTCTCGAGAAAATTCATGAGAATTCAAGATACTTCGTCCCTCAAGCGAAACAATAACGGAAAATACTTACTTCACCTACATTTTTTAAAACAACAACTCTTTGCGGCTTGTATGTGGTTTTCGGATAAAGTTTAGTAATTCTACAAAACCCAGCTTTTTGTCGCGTGTGACCTTCTACGCACATATTATATTTATCTAAGTAAAATTATGAGAATGATTATGATGATTAGCAGTCAATCTTTCACACTTCTTGCCCGGTGAAAGAGCATATTTTATGCATGGAAAAAATGACTATGGTTTTTATGAGGTGTTTTGAATAAGTTGAATTTACCTCACATTGCTAACTATCGTTAACTTCATTTCTCATCGCATGTAATGACTCAAAGTGTGAATTAGAAACTTTCCGTTCAATTCGACCAATGTAAAATGTTAGTTTTTTTCGAAACTGGACTTTTAGCATACTACACCGAAACGTTACATATTTATCGTTTTCGTCTAAAAACTATTCTTTTCGTGTTCGTTTACCTTGACAGGAATTGATGGTGTCCTTTGCACTGATACAGTGCACACAAAAATACCGATTGAAGCCAGAGTCTTTTTTGAAATTAGAGCAGACTTTTTGACATCTTGCCAACCGGAAACCAACAACACAAAAATCCAATCAAATGAAAAAGAAGAAGACTAACATTTGCAATTTGTGCTGTGTGCGCACGTGCGTGTGTACGCAAATCTACTTGTGTGTAGCTAACGCATTTTCACATGCATGAATTGATGGTTATGATTGCGAATTGCGATACATGGGAAATTACTGACTACTTTACAATTACAAAAATGAGAAACTGATTTCCTGATACTAGTTTTTAGTACTGACTACCCTCGATACCTTGTAATCAACGTGACGTAATTACACAACATAATGCATGGAAACCCTGACCAGAGAAACAGATACCACGAACTTTACTACATACTATGCAATTGACCTAGGTTTGAAGCAGCGGCAAAAAACCCAAAAAACAGGATTATCATCATGGCTATCTTTGACCATGATTGTTTTAAATGATGTGGAGTAGATGAGCAATGTTATGAACGAGCGCACCGTTTTCCTCTGAACGAGATCTACATCACAATCATAATTATCATGCCTACCAAACAGAGAATAGTTGTGGCGATCTTTCAAGATCATCTTCACATCATACCACACCGTGCATCCATCCATAATCCATGCCATGAAACTCCATGATTTTTTGCGTAAGATTTTTAGAATTTTACTTTTTGCAAATATCCATGATGTAGCAGAAGGGTTTAAATTTTAGCATGTTTAACTGTCTGTCCATGCATGGTGTCCAGTCGTCCAGTAAATTATCAATTTGTCAATACTACTAACTAATGGCCAACCATCCTTCAATCCAAAAGCTACCCTAATTAATCAACCCTAATTGATCATTTCTAAAGTTTCTCTTCTTTTGTGTAGTCTCAACCTCGACGTTCGGTTTTTGTCTTGATGACACATTTTTTAGTGCTTCTTTCTTTGTATTACTCCCCCACTGTCATAGTCATAATTTTATGGTTTTTTAGTTAGGACAATGACTTTGACATCTAATTTAATCAATCATGCCGTGACTAATATGACTTATCATAAGTTCATTGAAATGTTTATTGTAGTAATTTAAGCAAGATAACATTACAATTAAAATCGTTCAGTTACGTCTTTATAACCTTTTTTGCAATGACACTCTTCCATTACGTCTACCTCTACCTCCCTCGCCATGCTTCGTGGTCAATGTACGAGATTGCAATCCTCAACCACGTTTCTTTGAAGTTTCAAATCTCTCAAAGGGTGTAGCATGTTTTGGTTACCGTCTTTTTAAAGGCTTATATTATGTCGAATTTCCCTGAAAATATTAAAAAAGTCTACCGTGGGGTTTTAGAGATATAAATTTTTGAAGACAAATTTACTTCAAATTTTATAACTCGAAAAGTAATTAACAAATCTAAAAAACTTTTATGCCAGAAAATCAAGCATTTTAAATTCTATACTGGTGCTATTTAAAATAAATTTTGCAGCCATACATTTTTTTATAATTTAGCAATAATTTTTTTAGGTGTCTATATAGACACTTGGGCCTAGACTGTATTTGCTAATAATTTTTATGCAAAGGTGCATGCGAGGTTAACATTAGTTTTATTTAAAGATTCTGATTTTAATTATTTCGTTTGGTTGCCTTTTACATGATGAGATCTATTAAAACAATAGTAAACAAGTTTCTTCTCCGTAATGGTCAGGCAAGCAATCCAATTACCCTTTCTTGTAAATAGATTTTTTTGTTCTGTAAAAGTCTTTAAATCCGGATCAAACATTACGATACCAATTTTTATTGGCTTTAAGGGTCTGGATTTATGGTATAGATACTTCTAAAACCCTTTAGAACATCTGAATATCAATCATAAATTGTTATATTATTACAGACTCAAGTTCAAAACCGCACACCCATACTTCTCCGACGACCGCACAACCTAAAAGTCAGAATAATTTCCCGCACATTCTATCGGTCTAGTATGAAAGCGTATGTCATGCCATTGTTAATTAAGTCTATTGTTAATTTTGTAATGTTACGTAATTTTGTTTGGCCAAATTTAAACCAAAATTCAGAAACCATTTACATTGATCACAATTACAAATTTACCTTTGATTTTGCTTGTCCTACGTCGACGGTTTAATGCTTTAAAAAACCATGAAAGTAAAACAAGCCAACTAAATCACGGAAAACAATCACGGAACATTTAAAAAACGCTTAACGCAAAAAATACTAGCTAGACTTTTTACGTAACAAAAATGTTCCATCTTAGTAGGTAGCGTTATACGTTGTGAGGTATGGCATTTTGTATTTTGGGCAATTACTCAGTTTTTTGAAATAGCAATTGACGATAGGCACCTTGAACAAATGGAGTGTGCGCTTTCCAACGGTATAATCAGTTTTTTACTGCGATCAGTAGTTTCTGAGTCAACGCCCCTGTGTCCTTCAAAGGCAACTTCGACAATTTCT